>JAQQSZ010014771.1:0-11434 GCA_028646595.1 Phalanger gymnotis
AAAAGGCAAGGAATGATTCAATTTTGGCTTTTTATTCCCAGTTTAGCATAATACCTGGCTCATCGAAAGTTACCAAACACCTTGCCCACAAAATCTCTGTGAAAGCAGTGGTCCAAACCGGCTGTGAGAAAGCTACACAAGAGCTGTATTTAAGTACTCCTTCTGATACATACTTGCTGTGTCACCTTGGGCAAGTTTTTTAAACTATCAGTGTACCGGGGAACTTTTTGAGAATGTAACTTGCAGGACATTTGTCGATGTGCACTGATAGAAGTAGTTTCCTACACAGATCTCCTGGGGTGCGTGGGTAGGGGAACCTGCAGTCCTGAGACATAATGTGGCCTTCTAGGTCATTGCATGCAGCTTTTTGACTGAGTCCAAGCTTTACAGAACAAATCCTTTTATTAAGGGGATTTATTCTGCGAAGTTTGGATTCAATCAAAGGGCCATATTTGAGGACCTAGAGGGCCACAGGATCCCTACCCTGTCCTAGGCCAAGCTGTTTTTACTCTAAAATCGCATTATTCCACGTCTGTACAACCTGTGGCTGGCAGGACTCATAGCTCTCAGGTGGCTTGCAGCACACCAAAGGATTTCTGGGGGCCAGTGAAAAATGTAGAGGAAAACACTCTTTGTATGTAGAGGAAATCCTTTGGCATGCTCAGCTCTCAGATTGTACAAGCCTGAACTTTCCTGCGTATTATTCTCCCCATTTTATAGATGGTGAAATTGAAGTCCAGACAGTTTTTATGTCTTTCCAAGGTCACCCAACTAGTATGTTTCAAAGCTAAGATTCAAACTTAGATCTCCCAGGTTTCAAGAAGCCAAGTACTCCCTCTTCATTATATTCCATGGCCTCTCCAGGGGCACACATAAGTCCTGCTCACTAGCGCAGTGTTCAAGGTCAAGGTAACATGGAACTTGAGATAGGGGAAGAATCTAGAATACAAATAATGCATCTAATTTGGGCAAATAATGAATTCCCCTGAAGTGGCTATGTTTTTCAAATATGCACTGTCTATTTCTACTGGGCTGGAACCAAATCCACATTCATGGTGAGTTCAATGTAGCCATGAGAGGGGCTACCTGACCCTGACCCCATTGTTGGAACAGGTTCAAACCAGTTAAAACTGGTCTTTTGGTGTCTCTGGAAACTCCTTGTTGGTGTACCTGGAATCTATTGTACTGATCAAATGTCAGCAGTTACTGAGCCTTCCCAGCTATCTCTATGGAATTTCAGCTATTTTACAAACAACTTATGCTACAGCTGTGTTTTCCATAAGACTCCCTCCCTGTTGAAGTGTCCCTTCTGTCCCTCTTAAGCACTCCAGTACTTTGGTGCTGCACGGAATCCTGAATTGCAGTTCCCTTACCTCAATTAAAGACCCTAGTTGTTGCTACTTTGGTAGTCTTCTTTATTTTAGGGCAGCAATTATATACCATTATATAGTATGTAATTATTAATTTGGGTAGTGCAAATTCAATTATGTGTGACTACTTCAGGGTTCATTATTCATCCTAATTGGAATCTAGCTGTAAATCACGATGTAAAAAAAAAAAAAAAGATGTTGCAATGAGGGAATACTGGATCCACATGACCAAGGGAAACACAGAGGATCATGAGGGCTAATAATACTTACCTGAATCAAACAGACTAAGGCAAATATTCATATTTGTGTAATCAGTAGTATCTTTAGCTCATTAAAAGAAAGGTTAAGAGATATAACCTTCAATATGCATAATTCCCAGCCATTGCACCCTGCGCCATGACCCTTACCCACGTACATGCCTCCCCACATAACCTAACTATACTAGAGCTGGCACAAATAACAGAGGAAGCCTGTAGACACAAGATCCTTCTCTACCTTTTATCTACCGTTTTCCTGGGACTGCCTTGTTAAAGTCACCCAACAATATATAATTGTACAAAACCAAAAATACAAAGTAGCTTTTTTGCCTATTAAGGAGAAACCATGTAACACAATACAAAAAGAAATATGAATAGACAAAATAATTATATACGTGATCACTTTCCACAGTGATTCAATTCAAGCAAGTATCTATTAATGAATCAACCAACCAATAAGCATTTTTTGAATATTTACTCTATTTTAAACATGACTCTAGGTGTGGTGAATGACAATACAGAAGTGATATAGCCCCTATCCTCAAGGGGCTTATGTTCTACTGGAGATAAATGCTCTCAGGTAATATTTTAGTTACTTTTCTTTTTATTCCAGACCTATAATTTCATAGGTGTAAAGAATTTTTGAAGAGGAATTTCCTTCTACCAATGCGTATTAGTACCTACTCTGAAACTTTGAGTCATAGAATATCAACTTGTTTTTTTTTTCAAATTGCAAATATGTAAATACAGGAAAAATGCAGAAGAGACATAAGAAATTGGGGAGGGGAAGAATAATATTTGGAGGAAAGAAAAAAGTACTTTCAAATAAATTTCATAATTTGAGACCTCTTCAATCAGTAGGAGCTTATAAAGAACATCTGTATATCCAGGAAAATTAAGAAAGTTCTGTTTTATTTTGAGAATATTACACATAACTTTTTGATGGTTAATTGTATTTCTGAGAAATCGAAAGTCTACTTAGGATTCTTTTGCTCGAAATGATGCATTTCCTCACCAGCTGTTAAAGCTCACTGATAGGAAGAAATATTTCAAGTTATTAAATGCTACTGACTATTTATAAATGAGGTATGTAGGCTATTCTAACAATTATAATCCTGTACTGTTCGAAATGCATATGGATATATTACTTTAATTAAGATCATTGAACCAAAAACACATTAGTTATTTAAGAGAAGGAAAATAACAAGGGATTTTAAAAGGAAATTAAATGAGGTACTTAAAATAAATTTTCTTATTCTGGTGTAAGAAAACAATTCAAGAAATTGAAACCAAGAAAAAAGTTGTCAAATTGAGATGGGTTGGGTATAAACTAAAGGGGGAGATCATTAAAAAAGAAAAGAAAAGAAAATCTCATCTCTTATGATCTTTGCACATAATAAGTGTTTTATAAATATTTGTAGAATGGAATAATATGGCCTCTTACAAAATTGTTTACTGTGGACTGATGCTAATCATTTGGGAGAAAAACCCCACAAGAACTGAAATATCTAACGTATACTATTATATGTTTATTTTATTTTATTTAGATTAAATGAATAGAGTTCTAGATTTAGAAACAGAGACTTGGGTTCAAATCTTAGATTCAATACCTGTCTGACCTCGAGCGAGACATTTAAACTCACTGGGCCTCATTTTTCTTCATCTGTAAAAAAGGGGGGGGGCATATAAACTAGGTGACATATATTGTGTCTTCTACTTCTAAATCTATGGTATTATGACAAGTTTACACTTGACCTAGGATACCACCCGTAATATTTTCAAGAAGTGGTTACTTAGTATCTGCTTAAAAACTTATAGTAAAGGTCTGTATCCTAAAGAGATCATAAAAAAGGGAAAAGGACCCACATGTACAAAATTATTTATAGCAGCTCTATTTGTGATGGCAAAGAACTGGAAATTGAAGGGATGCTCATCAAGTGGGGAATGGCTGAACAAGTTGTGGTATGTGAATGTAAATATATGTATATATACATATATATATATATATGTATGTATGTATGTATACACATACATACACACAGGGTGTCCCTAAAGTCTGGACACATAGGCAAAAAAATAAATATTTTGAAATGTTTGGAATATTAACAGACCTTAGCCCCTTTGACTTCTTTTTCTGGGGCATGCTAAAGGAGAAGGCGTACTCAATAAAAATCACAGATCCAACAAACTTGATTGAATGCATGAAGAGTAAATGTGCTAAAATTGATGGCAATGTGGAGTTATCACATCAAATTCACGTGAATCTTGCAAAGCTCATAAACCTTGGCATCACAAATGATGGAAATCATATTGAAGATGTTATTTGTTAATATTCCAATTAAATAAAATGTCAAAAATTTCATTCATTTCATTTCTTGAAAATATGCATTTTTTGCCTGTGTGTCCAGACTTTAGGAACACCCTGTACACACACACACATACACACACACACACGCACACACGTATATATATTTCTAATCCCAATGAACTATGCCACTTGGTTTTTATTTTGTAAAATAAAATCAGTAACCTTTGTGTAATAGTGTCCTCATCAAAAAAATCATTCAACTGCTTGGCATAATAAAGTATCTTTGAGGTCTTATTCACAATCTTAGTAACTAGGCCTTATCAAATTCTTGTGTTTTAACACCAGGACTTATTTAGGATCCACATATGGAAGTTGCACTCTTGATCTACCATTGATAATATATGTGCTTCAGGTTTTTTTGTTTGTTTGTTTTCATCTTGAACAATTATGGCCTTTCAGTAATCTGCTTACTTATAACCACAGGCAGAAGTTACAGCAGGGGCTGCTGGTTAAAAAAAAATATTTGGACGTGAAACAGAGCAAGGATTCATGAAAGGATCAACATAGGACCTTTACCTGATAATCTCAGGATCGAAACCAACAACTCAATGTCTCAATTTTTTTCTTTCCTTTTTTTCTTGTCTCTGACACATCTGATTTTTTTTGTGGAATGGGGAACACATTTGGAGGGGCAAGGGAGGGAGATTGCCTTCAACAAAGAATCAGCTCAGTCTACTTTCTGTGATGAAATCCACTCTACTCCAGACTTAATCTGTTCACATGTGTATTCATCACCTTTCCAATTTTACTGATAAGCACCTGTCAGCTCTTTATGTGCAGAACTAGGGGATTTATGCTAGAGGAAGCCTAGGTTTTATTTTTCATGTGAAAATGATTTTTTTTGGTTTTATAATTCATGTAGGAAATAAAAGTAGCTTTTTGGCCATGTTGTATCTCTCCTAACGTTGATGGTTCTAAAAACCTAAATTACCACCCACCAGCACCACCACTCTGCCCATCCTTTACCTGTCTTGATATTTTGACTGAATATTGAGAACTGGGGCAGTGACTGCTATGAGTGACACTAGGAAAGCTTGACATCTATGTGAAGGACTCCTAAAAAGACATCTTTATGACAAAAGGAGGACCATCTATCCATAGAAATATTAGAGCTGCATCAGAATCAGAGAACTGAGATTTGAATCCCAATTGTGTTTTTACTACCTGTGTGATCATGAAAGAGTCCTCAATTTCCTATGAGTCCTAAGAGTCCACCTATAAAATGAAGACCTTGTACCAAGACCTCTGAGGTCTCTCCAAGCTCTAAATCTGTAATCTTGTGGTTCTAGTAATAAAAATTATCCTACCATCTCATTTAGATATTGCTTGCATATTTTAATAGATATCAATGTCATTGGATTAAATCCACAGAGAGTAGACACTGGCATGATTATTGCTCTCATTTCTTTAAGAAATGCAAAACGCTATGTCTGCATTGGAAGGGGATACTATCTGAATATTAATTTGGAACTAATAATAATATGAAATATATAACATTTTATGTTTCAAAATGCTTAAATACATTATTTAGTTTGGTTCTCAAAATAATTGTGAGAGAGAGAGGACAATTGTCTTCATACCCATTGAAAGATGAAGAAAATGAGAAAGTTCCATTTTAAAAGAAGATATGAAGAAATTCTCAGTTTGGTACTATGCCATAAACTGTATGGTCCAGAAACATTGAAATAATGATCACTGAGATGCCATGATTACAAAAAAAATGTATGGATAAAGTTGTAGAATCTCTTTGAAGGATTTTCTTAAGGCTAAGTCAATGAATGCCAAAAGATAAGATCATTCAATCAAGGCTAAGCCCTTTGTAGCAGATTGTGCTTTTTATTCTTTCTCCCCCCCCCCCACCAGTCTTGTTTGAAAAAGCACACATCAACCACTTACGACCACTTTCATTTACAGCTAATGGGTACTCCAGGATAACAGGAGAGACAATCAGATAACAACTATTAAAAGAACCAACTTGTCTTTAAAGGAAATTGACATTGCCCAAGTTTTGCTGTTTGTGAAGAGAGACTCCTAATAAATTTCCTCCCAGTGCAAGTCTATATTCAGACGGAAAATAGAATTCTCATGTTATTTTTGTTATTGACTATTATTATTTCTACTTTGGTCATGAACAGTGATTTTGACAATGGAGTGAGCAACTCCTATTATGCAGACTCCTCACAGTGGTGAAATTCTGTAAGTGAACTGGAATGTAACATCTTAGAACTTTGCACATGGCACACAGGGTTTAAGTGACTCATTCATAATAACCTAAAGGATAGAAATAGGACTTGAACTCAGGTCTTCCTGACTCTAAAACAAATCTGTCTTCTGCCTGTCATGCTGATTCTAACTTACCCACTTAGGAGCACCAGTAACAGGCATTGACAAATGTAAATAGGAGTCAGTATGAATAAATGCGCAAAATTGGAGCATATATTATCTGCATTCAGACCTTAGTAATGGTAGGACTTCTTGGATTATTAGAAACAATATGCAGTTTAAAATGAGAAAACCTTGGTGCAGAACTGACTTGGATTCCCTCTCTGCCACTAGATACCGGTATGAACTTAGGCAAGTTATCTAAATCTTTTTGAACTTAAATTTCAGTCTGTGAAATGCTGGATTCAACTAGAAGTCGTTTCAAATTCAGACCAAACAGATCCCTGCAGGCTGCATGCTGATTTAGAAAATCAAAAATTAACATCTTCTATGTTTTATTGTATTTTTATATATTTTGCTTAATATTTCCCAATTTAATTTTAATCTGGTTTGTCTCAACTTAGGAATTTTGCTAGTTTGACACCTCTGCTTTAGAATGCTCTGGAAAATCATTCCAGCTCTAAATGTATGACCATTCAAATCTAATTTCTGCCATTAATTTCTTTGGTAGCATCAGGAAGCTTTTTTTCCTTCCCTCATTTCTGATTCATATGTAAAATCAAGTGGTTAAAATAGATGATCTTGTGGCTGGGTGTGGTTGTACACAATTATAGGAAAATTGAGGATCGTGGATAACTTGAGCTCAGGAGTTTTGAGCTACATTAGGGCTAAAGATGATCAAGTGTTTTGTTTTGTTTTGTTTTGTTTTTACCATTAGCCAGCAATATGCTCAGAAACTCAGAAACAGAGCAGGTCAAACATTCTGTGATATTCAAAAGTGGCATCAAAACCACAAGTGGACCTACACCTCTAGGCTGGGCAAAATATGGTGACTCAATCTTTGATTAAAAAAAATCTTAACAGCCCCTACCAATTTTAAAGTTATATAGACCCAAGGATCTCTCTTCTCCTGTCCCTTAGGGCGTCAGATAAATTCAAGTAACCAAAACAATAACCAAAATTCCAGCCTCAGAGACTTACAAGCTCTGTAACACTGAACAACTCACTTTACTTGTATTTACCTGTTTCCTTAACTGTAAAATATGGAAAATAAAAGCACCTGCCTTAAGTGTTGCTGTGAGGATGAATTGTAAAGTTCTTAGCACAATGTCTGGCACACAGTAAACTTTATATAAATGTTAGTCATCATCATCATTATGTTATTATGAATAAATTGAATAATTGGGAGAGTCTGATTATAGTTCAGATGCTGTTGTCCTTCAGTTGTTTTTCAGTTGAGTCCAAATCTTCATGTGACCCTATTTGGGGTTTTCTTGGCAAAGATACTGGAGTGGTTTGATATTTCCTTTTCCAGCTCATTTTACAGATGAGAAAACTGAGGCAAACAGGCTTATGTGACTTGTGCAGATTCACAAAGTTAGTAAGCCTCTGAGGCCAAGTTTGAACTTAAGAACAAAAGTCTTACTGGCTTCAGGACCAGCACTCTATCCACTGTGCTACCCACCTGCCCTGCAGATATGGTTCAGAGAGGCAGATCATAAAAATAACCTATTGGAGGCATAACCGCAACTGCATCAACTGAAAAAAAAAATAGAAGCTTGTCAGGAGAAAGTCACCTTGAATAAAACCTTGAGGCCAAAATGATGAATTATATCTTAACCATATTATGAGGCCGTCCTAGTTTTTATCTTTATCCCAACAAAGCATATGAGGCTCACTTATTTTCCAAACTTTAATTCTTTCTCTATAACCTTTAGCACGACACAAGCAGAAAGAATGCCAAAGGTGGAGGCCAAGAACCTGGGTCCCAATCCTGGCTCTGCCACTTTGCTACTTTTATGATGTCTGACAAATCATTTCACTTCTCTGGACCTTGGTTTCTTCACCCACAAAATGGGGATGTTTAATGAGATGGCCTTTCAGGTCTTTTTGAACTTGAAATTTATGATTTTCTCTCTGATCCCTATATACTTCTGCCAGCAACTGCTTTAGTGGACGTTTCCTTCCAATTTGTAATTTGAATGACAAGTCGAGACAGAGGCATAACTAGGAAAGAATGGCCAGGACTTTGCCCCAGGCCACTGAAATTTAACAGCTACCTGGCTTCAGGAACACCTGAGCCTAACTTCTAGTTAGGAAGAATAATTAGTTAGAAGAGGAAGCTACCAGATCCTTGGCATTGTTAATAACAGCCATCTGTGAGCCACTACAGTAATTAATTCTCCCTCCAGCTCAACTGAATTTGTCTTAATTACTTCTTATATTATTCTCACATCATGAATTACAAAGCTGATTTGAGGGCCAGTTTCATACTGTTTGTCCTTGGGTGCTGATAGTGTCAATTTCACCTCTACCCAAGGTTCATGGTAGGTAAGGAGAGAGTTGAGAGAATACTAGTGGCCTTATTCACAGAGCTGAAACTGTATTCAGGCCATAGATGTCTATGTCATCTTCTATCCAAAGCCTTTTCTAATATTCCACTCTCTATTTCTAATTACTAATGTAGTTTTCATCCTCAAATTACCTTTTCTTTTATTATCAGTATACATGTTTTCTCCTCCTCCTCTAGTAGATGGCAAGTGCCTGGAGATCAAGGTATACTTTGTTTGTGACTTTGTATCTCTGACCTCTAACATAGGCCATTGCCACAAAATATATGCAAAACAAATGTCCATTAAATTAAGTTATTTGAATGGAGCCTAGAAAGGCAACTGGGGCAGCCAGGTGGTATAGTAGAAACAGCGCTGATCCTGGGGTCAGGAAGACTCTTCCTAAATTCAAATCTGACCTTAGATCACTTACTAGCTGTGTGATTCTGGGCAAGACACTTATCCCTCTTTGCTTAAGTTTCTTCATCTATAAAATGAGCTAGAGAAGGAAATGGCAAACCACTCCAGTATCTTTGCCAAGAAAACTCTAAATGGGGTCACAAAGAGTCAGATGTGACTGAAATACAACCTAAAAGCAACAAAAGAGAGTCAACAAGGTGACACATTGGATACTATATTGGGCTTGGAATCAGAAATACCTGTTTCAAATCTTTTTTTTTTTTTATTAGACATTTGCTAGCTGTGTGACTCTTGTTAAACAAATTTTAACCTCTTAAGCTAAATTAACTGGCTAAATTTTAACCTATCATAACCTCTTGCCTTCAAAGTTTCCTCAACTATAAAATTATGATAATTACTCCTAGGTCACAGGGTTGTTGTGGGATCAAATGGGATAACATGTAAAACATTTTGGAAAACTTATAGCTATAGACACAAACACACATACTAATATATAATTTATTTTATTATTATTCTTATTACCCTTCCTCCTTTTTCCTTACAAATGACCTCCCATCCATTTACCATAGTCTGATGTTCTATCATGAGATACTTTGCCCTGAGGTTTAAGGTTAGAATTGTCCATTTAAAATTCAAGTATCTGTGTGGGCAATCAAAATGGGCTCTTAGCACTCAGTTCAACCAAGTGCCCTTGAAGAGTTTTGCCTTTGTTTCCTTGATTAGATTGGGAGTCCTTGGTGACCTCCTTGCCTCAGGAGAGAGCCTAGTTTACATGGTTTGAGTGGCATGGTTGGGACATCCAAGGCTTTTAGACCATGTGGGTTTAAATCGCCTCTTCGTGACGATTTTAGGTCACATTGGTGAGTCGTATGTGTGACTCACCCTTGACCCTGAAAGAGATATAAAACCAGAGGTTGGTATTCTCTTTTTTTGGAGCTCTTACCCACAGCCGTGGTGGCACAAGACTCTCGACCAGCCCTTGTTATGAGCTCCGGGGCTGAACCTCGATGTTGGTAACTATGAATTGTGATTTGGTCTGTCTGTCGATGTTTGTAATTTGTATTTGCTCTGAAGTTCAGGGGCTGGCTTTTTCCCCTGAACTAAGTGAATGGTATTTGTATGCCAGATTAAAGCAAGCTTGTTAACCCCTTAGTAAAGCAGATCAAAAGGACCTGGGCTTTTGCAGCATTCTGTGAGCTGGTCGTTGTTGATTTTACACCCCCAGAGCAGCTGCTAGCCAGATTGTTGAAACAATATCCCCCCAGGACATTAAGTCACTAAGCTGTTACATGAGAATTGGACTATTGGTATCTTAGCATATTAGTAAGGTTGGAACCTGGGGGAACTTCAAACTGGATACCACCCACTCATTTTATAGGTGAGGCAACCAAGATACGGATAGGTTAAGGATTGACAAAGTGGTGAGGGCACTGGCTTTGGTGTCAAAGAATCTTTTCTTATTTCTACCATTTATTTACATACAGTGTCTCTGGACAGACCATTTGATATCTCTAGGTTTCCATTTCCAATTTATAAATAGGGCAGGTGTAGATGACCAATAAGGTCCCATTTACCACTAAGTCCTAGACTTCCATAATTGTCTTAGGATCATGTAACTATTTAAATCACAGAGAAAGGGGGCTTGGAATTTTCTTCTCTGGGAAAAGATGACTTTGGAACTTGGGATCTTGCTAGGGTAAAATAGAGATCCATCCACTGGTCTATAGACATAATTCAAAAAATCATACAGTGATTTGTAAGTAAAATATGGATTATAATAATCATCTTTCCCCTTTGTTCTTTCCCACTCTCTTTCTATAGCCACTTTTTTCTTCCTTTTTTCAGCAGCTAACATTTGAGAGTTCACAATTCCCACAGGAGCACAAAGTTTCTCGGTGATCTGTCCACACAGGTTCCAATGGTAATAATTGTGGATGTTTGTGTACATGTGAACTGATTTGAAAATGCTGGTTCCCTACTTACTTATTGTGATTGGTAATTGATTAACTGTTGCTTTAGATGAACTTTCTTAATGAAGTTCATGGAATGTGAAAAGTTCAGGGGAGATTAATTTTCAGAGATGATTATAGTTTTACTCAAACAGAACAGGGCAGACAGTAACGTGCGCTTTCTGCGGCTGAAGGAGCCGCATCCCTCTGTTCCCCAGGAGGAGTGGTGTTGGTTTTCTTTTACTTTTTTTAATGGATATCTTTTGTTCTTATATCACCTAATTTCTAAACATGTTCCTCCTGCCTAACCTATGCAATGAACCATCTCTTGTAGCAAAGATTAAAAAAGAAAGAGGAG
>JAQQSZ010014772.1:0-11434 GCA_028646595.1 Phalanger gymnotis
GTGTATTTCATTGAGCCTTACTAGGTGCTAAGCCCCAGGCCCAAACCCCTATTAGGTGTAAATCCTATGTGGGTGTGGATTGGCAACTAAGGTGGGGCCCAAGGTGGGGCTAACTCCAGGGAGGGCCTAGTTTACATGTCTGGGACAGCAGAGGCTCTTAGACCACGTGAGTTTAAGTTGCCTCTTTGTGACGATTTTAGGTCACATGTGTGATTCACCCCTGACACTGAAAAAGATATAAAACCAGGGCTTGGCCTCCTCTTCCTTGGAGCTCTTCCTGTAGCAGTGGTGGCAAGAGCGACTCTAGGCCAGCCCTTGTTCTGAGCTCCCAGGCTGAACCTAGATGTTGGTAACTATGAACCTATATTGGGTCTGTCTGTTGATGTTTGTAATTTGTTTGTAATTTGCTCTGAAGTTCAGAGTGCTGGTCTCTTCCCCTGAACTAAGTGAATGATATCTGTATGCTGAATTAAAGTAAGCTTGTCAACCCCTTCGCCTTGCTTTCCTTAGTTAAGCGGATCAAAAGAACCTGTGCTATTGGCAGCTTTCTAGGTGCTGGCTGTGGGTAGACATTACACCCCCCACAGAAGTTGCTAGCTGGATTGTTGAAACACAGCCTCCTCTGTCTGCTCACTGTCTCATTGTCTTTCCAAGTTCAAGAAGTATATACTACACTGAAGAGGAGTTAACAACAAGTCCTTCATCTGTCAGGCCCCTCTGAAGGTCTTTGCTTATTTTTCTGAGGATTAATTGGACCATTTTTCAGCAATAATTTGCCAACTCAGCAGTTTTTTCCCCCATTTTTTAACCACACTTTCCTTTGTGCTTCACTGGGATTGATCCTGTTTCATTGTGGGCCTGAATAATCCTTGAAATTCTTGATGACCTTCCCCCCCAAAAAAGCCATTGTAGTATCTCTAGCAGTCATTGAAATGTATGCTTTAAGAGCTACAATATTTATTTACTTGGATATATTTACAATTTTATTTATTTACAATTATAATTTATTATTGTAATTTACAATATTTATTTACTTAGAGTAATATCCCTTATTAAAACTCCCAGAATTAGAAAATAACAAAAGAGATTAATGAAATTCATGTGTGTACCACAAAATCTAGCACTACCTGAAAGAGAACTAAGATGGAAGAAAACAGTTTAATCTTATTTTCCTCTGGTAAAGATCAGACATTCTGCTTTTTAATCACCATTGACTAGATTGGGTCATATAGTAGTGGTGTAAGATCTAAGAGCCTAGTGTTGACAGAAGTGCACATACACAATCATTGCTGCGACAAAATGAAATCACATCAAAATCATTACTTGTCTCAAAAGTAATTCACACACGACTGAACATATCCTATTTCTTTTGAGAAAGGTTTAATTATTTAGGTCCATATTTTAGCCATGAATATTATTCCTCCACGTTCCAGTGATACCAGTGTTTGTTGCCTAAAGTTCAGTGTTTGTCTATAGAAATTTGAGACCATAGGTTCAGAAAGGTCCTTTCTTGGACCTTTACTCCTGTGAACTCCTGGATGTCCCAAATGCTCTTCTTCTTCCCTCTTTGTAGTTTCCCTCTGTGATATCTTCTTCTACCCTTTTAAGCTTAAAGTCCTTTTGATTAGATTTTCAAGACATCTAGAAAACATGCTCTAATCAACTTTTTATTTTCTTTTTAGGTCTACTTCATCTCTGGCTAGAAATCTAGCATTCCTATATTTTAAGCAATGGCCAAGAAGTCAAGAACCCTTTCTTATTGTCACTTTCTTAGCTAGCTGTTCATTTCCCAAACTATTTTTTTCTTTTTCATTTCTTCCCTTAAAAGAGCAATAATGAGGGGAAAAAAGTAAAAAATAACAAACTTGTCTCCCTCTAGGTCTTTAGTCTCTTGTACAAGAAATTTTTATCATTTGCCCCGTGTACCAGTTTTCTCTGTTAATATGCTTTACCCTCTGTTCCATTTACATTTTTCTTATTTACTCCGATTTGTCTTGCCAATTACATTCTTGTTTCTTTCTTGAGTCTTCCTTTTCAGATTTTATTTCCAAATCATTCTTAGGTCTCTTTAATACTTTTATATCCTGCTTAATTGCCTTTTATTTCATTCCTTTTTTCAACCCAGAATTAGAATTTAGACCCAATACCTATGCTTCCCAACTCTGCTCTTTAAAATTTTTTCTAATTTTTCTAAAATTTCTCCTCCCTGAATTCATGTTCTGACCTATTTCCACAAGTCTAAGCCTTTTCAAATTACCTACAATATTTCTTTCTCCTTATTCATCTCAATTCCTTCTCTCTTTTTTTTATTCTTTCTTCCAAAATCTTCTGCCACAGAAACAGTAAGTAAAACATTGCCCACAGAGAACCTAATTTCTTCTAGGATTTTGGGATGGGGAAAAACCTCCACTCTCACTTATACCCTAAAAGACTGATAGGGGTAAGAGATTCACTTCATAGTTATAAGGAATGAGAATGAAGCTATATTACAAAACAAATGTTAAGTGGTAGTAACGGTATACTTTCATCTAGCATGTGGTCAAAGGATGGTGAGTCTTTCCTTTTTTGAGCATACAACATGTTTTTTTTTACTTTAATATTTTATTTTCCCCTAATTATATGTAAAAACAATTTTATCAAGCATACAATATGTTTTTATAGCTATTATCCAACTTATGAATTCATATTCTTGACAACCAGGTGGGTTGGAAAGAAATTCGAGTGTATATAAAAGTAAGAATGCATAAAGCAACAAGGTTTAAATATTCCTTCAAGAATTCTAACATCATTTTGTAAATTATATTCCATCCTCTCGATTGAGACCTTTTACAAACACTCCTGCTGTGTTAAGGAGATTTGTATTATTAATTAAGATTTGGAGGTACGTACATTTCCCTTCTATTTAAAACAAGAATCTCCAAGCTTTTCCTTCCTCCAAATAATTATGACAGTGGTATGGTTAATGTTCCTTTCTATTTCTGGATGGTTTTCTTCTATCATCACTCTAATCAGTCTTTGAGTGCCCACTTTTCACAATATCATAATATTAGTCACTTTGCAGAATTAATAAAAGGAAGAAACCATTTTCTGCCAACATAGGACAGATGACAAAATGAACAAATTAGAAAAAATACAAATCTGGCAGATAATTGTGCTGTGCTATGTTTGGGTACACATGCCATTCTGTGGATTCAAGAAAGGTTTTGTGAGGGAGGTGGGATAGGAATTGAGCCTGGAAGTATGTGAGTAATACAGAGTAGGAGTAGAAAGTACTTTTTAATTATTATTTCTGCCCAACATTTACTGAGCACATGTTGGGTTGATGACATTGGCACAAGTTGACTTAAGAACAATATACAATACCTTACATCTGCATGGAATCTTAACACACATTATTTTATGTAATCATCACAAAACTATCAGATAAGTAATAAAATTAAATTATTACTCTTAGTCTACAGAGGAGGAAAACAAAGGTAATAGGTCTTGTTTAACTTAGGGCTTGAGGAATGAAGACTGAAGGTCACATCTTTTCATTCCTAGTCCTTTCACTACAGCTCAGCTGCTTTCTGCAATGGCAAGTATTATTATTCTTTCTCCCTTTTGTCATTATTGTCAGATGTTAGCACTTCAAAAGATCTGTGCTTTCATCAGTTGATGTGTGGTTTCTAATCAATCTACGCTACAACTACTCTACAACTTTTATGCTGTTACCTTCTCTGTGATAGCTGACATTTACTATTCAACACTTGAAAGTTTGAAAAACATTTTAGACACCTCATCTTGTTTGATCCTCATGAACAAGATCACTTTGAATTATTCCGTATTATTCTTTACATTTTACATATGAGAAAAGGAGGTTAAGGGGTTGGGGGACTTCTTTAGGCTCATACTGTTAAGTGCTTAAGGCAAGATTAGAAACAAGGAAGGAAATAAGCATTTATTAAGTGCCTATTATGTGTGAGGCACAGTGCTAAGTATTTTACAAATATTATCTCGTTTGATCCTCACAACAACTTTATAGGTGTTAATATTACCTCCATTTTAGAGTTGAGGAAAAATAAAACCTGATTCAAATCTGACCTCAAGTCTTCCGGAGTTTCTGACTCTAGGCCTAGCACTCTACCTATTGTGTAACCTAGCTTTGACCCAAATCATCTCGACTAGGGCCACTACATGATGTCCCTAGCTGAAAGTGTGCTCTTCTTCCTGATCAAATTTTCCTAGAGCACTTTGGGCCTCTCCTTGGATTATATCATATTTTACCTTGCGTCTCTCATCTCTCTTCAAGATCTCCCTTGCTTTGGCAGCTTGGGTCTTTAGATGGTATCTGGCTTACAAGGTATCAGAATTCTGAGGATAAACCTGAGAAGTCGAAAGTGGCTCTCTGATACCATCATTCATGAGCCGCCACTCTTGTTCTCTCCATCAGTTGATATCAATTAATCAGCCACATTCAATTAACATTAAGAAATGAGTGTTTACTAAGATGGCATAAAAAAAGTTAGTACAACAACCCCACAAACTGAAAGCACACTCTCCCAGAAGTCTCTCTCAGTCTCTCTCAGTCTCTCTCTCTCTCTCTCTCTCTCTCTCTCTCTCTCTCTCTCTCTCTCTCTTCTCTCTCTCTCTTCTCTCTCTCTCTCTCTCTCTCTCTCTCTCTCTCTCTCTCTCTCTCTCTCTCTCTCTCTCTCTCTCTCTCTCTCTCTCTTTCTCTCTCATGTCCAGGGCAAAACCAGCTTCAAATTAAAGAGCATATGTGACAAAGAGGTTACTGAAATTCCTGGTGGCCAGAAGATCTTTTCACTCATTCACTGTGTCCTCATGAAGATACGGTATAACCTTCTGCTAGGCTCCTTTCAGTGACTCGAAGTTGTTTTTGTTTTCAATGCATTTTTCAGTTCCCAGTAGTAGATGCTACTGTCAGTCACTGCTGTTTGAAGGACTCTCTTGATCTCTTGGGACCCCTTAAATTTTCTGATTTTTTGAAGTCTGAAAGGTTGTTCTATGGTCAGTGGAGTAGGGGGAGGGAACAGAGACTTTCTCTCCTTTCTTGCTCAGGGGTTTAGTTGAAACTTGTCCATTCCTAGGCTGGCCTGCCACTAGAATGTTGAATTTCTTAACTAGCTCGTTATTTTTATCCAAGTTCCAAAGAGTATGGTCAACTTTACAACCAATTCTAACACACTTCCAGTGTTCCAACCGAGCTTACACATTTAATTAATTGTATGACTCAATAGCCATATTAAAAGTTTAGTAAAGGTAAAAGGCATCAGGACCTAGAACCAGAGTCCTTAAATTTCTTGTGTCATGAATCCTTTTGGCAGTATGATGAAACCTAAGCAATATATATTTTTTTAAATTCATAAGTTAAGGAATGACTTAACTTTTGAATTTAAAAATGTATTTTGTCAATTTATTATTTTTATATTTTATGTATATGTATACACATATATGTATTTGACCCCATTCAAGTTCATGAACCTCATGAAATCTATGCCTGGACTTTTTATAGATCCCAGAACTCTTGATGCACAGGATCTTGTGAGTGGTTACTTTTAGGTTGGAGTGGGAGTGATTGCTGGATTCAACCAACTTCTACACTTATATTTGGATTATGTCTTTTGTATACATGCTCTGTCCCACCATTGAGCTGGAAGCTTCTTGAAGGCAGGGGCTGTATTATTTTAAATGTTCTGTCTCTAGCACCAACCAGAATCAGAACCTTCAACATAGTAGGAAATTACTATATATTTTTTTGAGTCGCATTGAATAGTTTTGTCCAAAAAAACCAAGCCAAACCAAAAGAAAAAAAATGCATTATGTCTTGCCTAACCTCCTGGTGATAAACCTTTCTGAAGCTGGTTTTGTCTTTAGCAAAAAGCATATCATACTTATACACAAATCCATTTTCATTTGACAGTACTTGTCAGTGTTTATATTCTACCGTCATAGTCTTGGAGAATTCAGTTTCATACAATGATTAGTAGAGACAATATTTTTAAAACAATTGTTATTACTATTATTTCATTCTTCTCATCTTTTTGATGGGGTTCCAATAGAAATGAGCCCAGGACAAATAAAATGAGATAGTTAGTTTTAAAGCTCTACATATGGTTGCACAAGTGAATAAAATGTCTGCTTTTTGATGTTTAACAAAAGTATTAAGATATAAGCTAATCCTTACTGGAATAATCTCTGGTACAATTCCAATATCAGATAGGATAATGAAAATAACATGAACATTCTGTCCCCACATGATTTTGATGTTTTTCCTAGATCTCTATGTTTTGAAAGGTCTTCATTACTCATAGTAACATTTATCAAATATCATGCCTAAATTTTTATAGATCAATGATATATTTGAGAAATTGTGGGCAACAGATTGGTCTATGATAATGTTCTGGCTCCAGCATACTTTACTGGATGAGTTTTCTAGGATATTTTGAGGTCCTTATTTACATCATAAAAATTCATAATTTGTAAATCCATGAAAGATAGTGAACTCCTGACATGTAATTCTGACTACTGGATCACGTCTTAGATGTCTAGGTAGCGCAGTGGGTAATATGGACTTGGAGTCAGGAGAATTTAAGTGCAAATCCTGCCTTAGACACTAGCTGTGTGACTGGGAAAGCCACTTACTCTGTATCTACCTCAGATTCTTTACCTATAAAATAGGGATAATAATAGCACCTACGTCAGGAATTTTGTCGTGATCAAATGAGATAATTCATTTTGCAAACTTTAAAAATACTTTATAAATACTAGCAATTGTTAGAATGGTCTTGCTATGTATTCAGTAGATACTAAATTTTTTATAGGTTTTAGATATGTGCCAAACTGTTTCTACTGTTTCCTTATGATGATCGTTAAGCCTGGACTACTCAAGGATAACAATCTAGTTCTGAATTGCAATCATAAACCCCTCAACACTTACAAAGAAATCTGAATAACTTAGACATTTATTCCATGCCTCTTTGTTAGCATACTGCTTCTTTGCTGAGTTCATGTGTATGTCACTTATGGAATACCTTTTTGATTCCATTCTTTGATCATAGTTGAAGTAAACTACTTTCATTTACATTTAAAAAATTCAGGGGTGTATCCCTTTCAAAAGACTTTAATATTTCTCAGTGAATGGATGCATGCTTGTTCCAAAAGTATTTCTTTAAGTTTTTGACCTGTATCCTATGATCTAAGTGTGTGTATTGGCAATCAAAATGGGCTCTTAGCATTTAATTCAACCAAATGCCCTTGAAGAGTTTGGCCTTTATTTCCTTGATTAAATTAGGAGTCCTTGATGACCTCCTTGCCTCAAGGGAAAGCCTAGTTTACATGGGTTTGAGTGACATGTTTGTGACATAGAGGCTTTTAGACCATGTGGGTTTAAGTTGCATTTTTTGTGACAATTTTAGGTCACGTGAGCGAGTTACACATGTGACTCACCATTTACCCTGAAAAAGATGTAAAACCAGGGGTTGGCTTTCCTTTTTCGGAGCTCTGACCCACAGCAGTAGTGGCACGTGCAACTCTGGGCCAGCTGTTGTTATGAGCTCCCTGGCTGAACTCAGATGTTGGTAACTATGAATTGCATGGTCTGTCTGTCGATGTTTGTAATTTGTTTGTATTTGCTCTAAAGTTCAGGGTGCTGACTTTTTCCCCAGAACTAAGTGAATGGTATTTGTATGCTGGATTAAAGTAAGGTTGTCAACCCCTTAACGTTGCTTTCCTTGGCAAAGCAGATCAAAAGAACCTGGGCTTGCAGCATTCTGTGACCTGGTTGTTGTTGGTTTTTCACCCCCACAGCAGCTGCTAGCCGGATTGTTGAAACTGTGTCATTCAATTCCTTGGCTACTACTTTTTTTTGGTGAGGAAATTACATTTTCTTGTTTATGCTCTATTCACTTTTGTATCAGTTTATACAGGCCTTCCCAGGTCTCTCTAAAACCATCCCTATTGTGATTTTTTGGGCACAATAGTGTTCTATTAGATTCATATACCATAATTTGTTCATTCCTCAGTTGAGAGGCCTCCCTTCAGTTTCTAATTCTTTGCTACCACAAAAAGAACTGCTATAAATATTTTTGTGCATGTAGGTCCTTTTCTTCTTTCTTTGATCTCTTTGACATAGAGACCTAGTAGGGGTATCAAGGGTCAAAGAGAATGTATGGTTTAATAGCTTTTGGGTCATAATTCCAACTTGCTTCCCAGAATGGTTGGACCAATTCACAGTTCTACCAAAAGTGCTTTAGTGTACCTATTTTCCCACATCCCCTCCAGCATTTGTCATTTTTCTTTTTTTTTTTTTGGTCGACTTAGCCAATCTGATGGGTGTAAGGCGGTACCTTGGAGGTGTTTTAATTTCCAAAATGTAAATCTCTCTATAGTTTCTTTAATATAATGGATCTTATATTTCATCAATGAAGTATGACAATTGTTTTTGTAAGTTAATGCCTCAATGTGTTTCAGTTCACTCTACACTTCTGAAAGCATGCATTGACTGATATTATATAAGCGTTAATTGTTTTACATGCATTCTTATGGTTCAGGTTTGATATCAAGACAGCAGTAAATATCTTAAAATATTTAGCCATAGTCTTATCTCTCATTTATAGTTATCCCTACCACATGGCGGGGTTAAGGGTGTGGTGCCCCAATGATCTGGAAAATCCACATAAATTTTTTTGGCCTTCCATTTGTACCACAGAAGTCTGAATTTTTTTTTCTTTTTCTTTTATGGCTTGTTTACAGTACTTTATTATAAAATTTGGGTTAGTTATTTGGTCAGAGACTCTATGTAGGTCAATGCGAAGTAAAACTACTGTATGAAAAAGAAGTTTTTCTGTGTCATCTGCTGGCCTAGAGGTATTGTTTGTGGCTTTTGAAAAGCTCCCCCAAAATTCCAATTTAATTTCTTATGCTGATCCATGATATATCTAAACCAGAATGGGGAGAGTCATTTCGTGAAAGGGATAATTGTATTTCTGCTCTAAGTATCTCCGTAGGTATTACCTTTACCTATTGATTCAATGTGACCTCTGGATTCAAGCTCTAAGCCTTCAATCTCTATTTCTCCTTGGTATACATTAAGCTTTATACTTAATGAGTATAAATAATATCTCTCATTGAGAAACATTCCAAAAAATGAAGGTGCTTTTTAATGTTTTCAGTGGAACCATGTAGATAGATATCATCTAGGTATCTCAAGTGATGAATAAGCACACATCTCATTTAACTTGAAAAACATCTATTTAGGAGACATGATAATATATTTTAGGCTAGGCAAGCTTGAAATGTGTTCCTGAAAAATGCCATGTTTTATATCAAGTGTTCTTTACAAGATCATGTAGGTGGCATATTTTGAGTTGACAATAGTTTCTTATTATAGTTAACATATTATTATATGGACATGATAGTAATACCTTGTAATAGTAATTAAAGTGGGACTTTTTGCTGTTGACCTTTAATGATTCTGGCCTTTGTTGGAATGGGGCAGATAAAATGGGATTTTTTTTGTATTTCTCAGCACTGAGACAATTGGGAGTCATTGATTTGTATCTGATGTGATATTGGGGGTGGGTCTGGGTGAGGTCAAGGCCCTCAGGGCCCTGAACAGGATATGTAAGTGCAAGGTTAGCTTTCTCTTGCGGAGTTCTGAGCCACAGCAGGAGTGGCTTGTGACTCTGGGCCAGCTGTTCTAATGAGCTCCCCGGCTGTATACCCAGATGTTGAAAACTACAAATTGTATTTGGTCTGTAATTCAGGGTGCTGGCTTTTCCCCTTGAACTAGGTGGATGTTATTTGTATGCTGGATTAAAGTAAGATTGTTAACTCCTTAACGTTGCTTTCCTTAAGTAAAGCAGATCAAAAGGACCTGTGTTGGCAGCTTTCTGGGTGCTGGTTGTTGGTGGATCTTATACCCCCACAGAAGCTGCTAGGTGGATTGTTGATACATACCTTTAACTCGTATAAAAATTTATTGTTTGTATAGTGATTTCATATATGTCCTCTGATTTGATTCTTACAAAACACTATAAGGTAGGCAAGGTGGATTTTATTAAACTCATTTTATGGTTGAGGGAAGTGAGGTCCAAAGCAAGTAAATGAATTGTTGAAGGTCATACTAGGTAGTAAGTGCCAGAAGTAGGACTAGGGCAAAATCTTCTGATTCCTTTACCACTGGTCTCTCTACTAACACAAGATTTGGATTTTTGAAAAAAAAGGAACTTTTCTCTGTCATGGTGTTCATAAATAAACATGCATTTATTCAAAAGTAGTGAATAATAAGGCATAATGAAGCCATTATAATTAAATAGACCTAACCTGGACTTCATTTTAGAAGAAAAGAATAACCCCCAAACCAAAGAAATCTAAGGACCTCAGGGAATATATAATGATTTTAAATTCTTTGACACAACAAGCATCTTCTATTTAGACACATGAAAGATGTTTTGATTAAAATAATCGATGTCAGATATGCTCACAATATAATACAATGGCTTTTTAAAGTGGAGAGAGAGATTTTACTTACTTAGAACCACAATTGATGATTTTTAAAAATGTCAATTTTGTCAAATCTAAGGAAAAGTTAACATACATTCCTGCTGATATTTTTTTCTTTATTTTTGGTCTAGACTTGTAATTTTATTGGTGTATGGAGCTCCTTGGTGAAGAAACTCTTCAATCAAATACAGATTTGTAAATCATCTGCAATTTATAGTCGTAGAGATTTGCAGGGGAAGCTACAAATGTGATCTGCCTAGGGTCACACGGTCATTATGTGTCAGAGGCTGAACTTGAAGACTTTTCTACCCATCTCTCTGAGTCCAGCTCTCTATTCACTATGCCACACTGCTTCAGAAGTAGAAGGCAAAAGACAACTTTAAAAGTATTTGTGAATTGGTTTCATTTAGCATTATATAGAATCAATTTATTCAAGTTGACTAATTACGCACACATTATTACATCTTATTACCAGGACTAATAGGAGCGTGAGGCATTTCTCTAACTTTTCGTGAGAATATGACTGACCCTTTGGAGTAAGCTCCACCCCAAAACCCTGCAGAATCATCAATAATTGACACTAGGGGACATTTCATAGATAACTCCAATTAATTGCTTATGCAAATATTGAACAACAGGATCACACATCCTTTCTTCCTTCCTCCCTCCTTTCCTCCCTTCCCTCCTTCCTTCCTCCTTCCCTTCCTCCCTCCCTTCTTCCCTTCCCTCCTTCCTTCCTCCTTCCCTTCCTCCCTCCCTTCTTCCCTTCCCTCCTTCCTCCCTTCCTTCCTCCCTTCCTTCCTCCCTTCTTCCCTTCCTTCCTTCCTTCCTTCCTTCCTTCCTTCCTTCCTTCCTCCCTTCCTTCCTCCCTTCCTTCCTCCCTTCTTCCCTTCCTTCCTTCCTTCCTTCCTTCCTTCCTTCCTTCCTT
>JAQQSZ010014773.1:0-10000 GCA_028646595.1 Phalanger gymnotis
AAATGATCATAATCTTTTAGTGGTAAGATTGGATGTTTAACAAAAGGGAGGGCTTTCAAGCATTCCTAATGAAAAGACTAAACCAGAACAGAAAATCTGATTTTCAAATACAAGATTCAAGAGAAGCATGAAAAAGTAAATAGGAAAGAGAAACCATAAGGGCTTCAATAAGGTTAAACTGTTTAACTCCCTATATGGCAAGATGATATTTGTAACTCCTAAGAACTTTCTCTTTATTAAGACATTTAGGAGGAACATACATAGAGGACAGATTGTAAGTTTCAAAAAAGGAAAAAGGTGAATTCACCACCTATGAAGATGAAATTAAAATAATTATTAGGAGCTATTTTGACCAATCATATGCCAAATAAATCTAACAATCTAAGTGAAATGGATGAATATTTACAAAAAATATAAATTGCCTAGATTAACAGAAGAGGGATTATAATACTTAAATAATCCTAAAGAAAAATTGATTCCAGTACTACATAAACTCTTTGGAAAAAATAGGAAAAGAAGGAGCTCTATCAAAATACTTTTATGGCACAAATATGGTACTGGTAGCTAAACCAGTAAGAACCAAAATAGAATAAATAGAATACGTATACCAATTTTCCTGTTGAATATTGGTGCAAAAATTTTGAATAAAATACTAGGAAGGAGATTACAGTAACATATCACAAAGATCATATACTGTGACTAGAATGAATTTATGCCAGTAATGCAAGGCTGGTACAGAAACTTTTTCAGTAATGCAGAAAAAAACTTTTGGCAAAATACAACATTCCTTTTTTTAAATAACACTAGAAAGCATAGGAATAAATGGGACTTTCCTTAAAATAATAAGTAGTATTTATCAAAAACCACCAGCAAGCATTATCTGTAATGGGGACAAACTAGAAGCCTTCCCAATAAGATCAGGAGTGAAGCAAGGATACCTATTATTACCACTATTATTCAATACTGTATTAGAAATGCTAGCTATAGCAATAAGAGAAGAAAACAAAATGGGAGGAATTAGATAGCAAGAAAAAACTATTACTTCATAGATATGATGGTATACTTGGGGGATACTAGCAAATCAACTGAAACACAGTTGAAATGATTAACAACTTTAGCAAAGTTGCAGTATATAAAATAAACCATATAAATCGTTAAGATCTTTATATATTACCAATGAAGTCCAGCAGCAAGAGATAAAAAGAGAAATTCCATTTAAAATAACCGTAGACAATATAGAATACCAGAGAGTGTAACTGACAAGACAGAAGCATGAACTATGTGAACAAAATTACAAAATACGTTTCACACAAAGTTACATCTGAACAACTTGAAAAATATTAATTGCTCATGGATAGAATGAGCCAATATAATAAAATGACGACTATGGAAAAATGTGAAGGAAGGTGACCTAGCAGTACTAGATCTGATAGACTATATTACAACATAGTAAATATTAAAACAGTTTGGTACTGGCTAAGAAATAGATTTGTGGATCAATGGAATAAAATACACAATATATAACAATGTAGTAACGCATCTAGTATTTGATAAATCCAAAGACTCCAGCTTCTGGGATAAGAACTAACTATTTGGCAGAAACTTCTGGGAAAAGTGGAAAGAAGTTTGGCATCAATTCAGTATAGAACCTCTCACACTGTATATCAGTATAGTAAAAATGTGTGCATGATTTAGACAAAAAAAAGGTGATATCATAAGCAAATTGGAGGAGCATGGAATAGTTTATCTGTGAGACCTATAGATAAAGGAGGAATTTATGATAAAAGTGATACAAAACATTACAGAATATATGGATAGATGGATAATTTTAAACACATCGAATTTTTTAAAAAGTTTTTGCTCAAACAAAACGAATGCAGCCAAGGTAAGAAGGAAAGTAGAATACTGAAGTTTTTTTACTGCAAGTCTCTCTGATAAAGGCCTCAATTCTCAAATATAAAGAAAATGGAGTCAAATTTATAAGAATTAGTAATTCCTCAATTGATAAATGATCAAAGAATATGGACAGTTTTAAGAAAAAGAAATTATCTTGTTTGAATGCTTGCAATCACTATTCAATAGAGAAATGCAAATTAAAACAACCCCAAGGTACCACTTCACACCTATCAGATTGGCTAATGTGACAGAAAAGGAAAATGAGAAATAATAGAGGGGATGTGGGAAAATCAGGACACTAATGCAAAATTGGAGGAGTTATGAAGTGATCCAGCAATTTGGAGAGCAATTTGGAACTGTGTCCAAAGGGCTATAAAGCTACATGCCCTCTTGACCCAACAGGACCACTGCTAGGTCCATATCCCAAAGAGATTAAAAAAAGGGAGGGAAAGTACCTATATGTGTAAAAATATTTATAGCAACTTTTCTTGTGGTGGCAAAGAATTGAAAATTGAGGGGATGCCCATCAGTTGAGGAATGGCTGAACAAGTTGTGACATATGAATGTAATGGAATCACTGGTTCCTATCCACATTTTATAGCATATTCCATTTTCATGTTGAACTCGCCTGTAATAAAGAAAAAAACATTTAACCAAAACTGACATCAAAAATCTATTCTTGGCAGCATATTAAAAACTCTACAACTCGAGTACTATACATTTCTACCAAGAGGAAGATAGCGTGTTTCATTTTCTGTTCTCTGAAACAAAGATTGAGCATAGCTTCAATCTCATCTCTGTTTTCCTTTATATTATTGTAGTCACAGTGAATATTGTTCTCTGGGTATTGCTTCCTTTGCTCTGCATCAATTAAAATAAGCTTTCCTATGTTTCTATGATTTCCTCATATTTGTTACCTACGATGCAATTGTATTCCAATGACTAGAAATTTTCAATCAAAGAATGAAAACGTGACAAAGGTATTGTAGAAGAACCTAGAGTAAAAAATTCAAAGACCATGTCAGATAGCAGTTTTGTGATCCATTCAAAATCGTGAACATTTCTAAGCCTCAAATAATGATAGTATCTACCTCACCTGGATATTGTAAAGAGAAAATGAGAAAATGAATGTAAAATTCTATATAACATATCTTCTTCATATGTATATGTACACATACAAGTGTATGTGCACATGCACAAACACGCATACAAATACATGTGTATGTATATACGTGCATGTATATATATATATATTTAATATAGATCTTTATGTGTGTGTGTGTGTGTGTGTGTGTGTGTGTGTGTGTGTGTGTACCAACTAAGTGGCACAGGGGATAGAATGCCGACTCTGAAGTCAAAAAGACTCATTTTTTCTGAATTTAAATCTGGCCTCAGACACTTACTAGCTCCATGGCCCTGGTCAAGTCACTTAACTCTGTTCGCCTCAGTTCCTCATCTTTAAAATGATCTGGAAAAGGAAATGGCAAATCATTCTAGTATGTTTGCTAAGAAAACTCCAAATGGGGTCATGAAGAATCAGACATGACTGAAATGACTGAATAACAACTGTATGTATGTGCACGTGCATGTGTGTAAGTATTTCTTATATAGGTTGGCAAAATTTTTGAGCATTACCATGAGAGCTATGAATGCTCTGTTTAAAGCATGTAAAAGCATAATTGGTATATATTTGGAGAGGTCACTGATATTCTCATGTTCTGGTAATAATATGATACCATCTATTAAGAAAGATGATATTGGACATTTATCACAAAGGGAGCTTTGCTAATAATTCATGAAACATTATCATACTTTTGAACTAATACTTATGCCTTTTAAGTAGTCTACTGATTCCAGATCTGTTGAGAATACAGAATTTTAGGCCTTTTCTTGATGAAATCAGTTTCTGGCTCTTCATATTAACAACATACAAGCTATTTTTCATTTGAACCAATGTGTACTTTCCTCATGTAGGACTTCTTTCAGTCATTTATATGAGAGGTGTCAAACATGAAGCCCAAGGGCTGCAATAATCCCAAGTGAAACCTGAACCAGATTAAAATAAATTAGTAAATATTTAACAAAGTAAATAAAAATACTGTAGATATAAGACAAAAAGTAGATAATGTGAATTTGTGGTTTTTAAGCCAATATGCAACTCCAGTATGATTTAATGGCCCTCATTTCTATTTGAGTTCAACATTACTATTTCAGATGACCAGGAATTTTATGTATTTTCACTCTCTGGGAGTTTTCTCTATCTTCTAATTTCTTTGCTACTCAGGTCTTTAAGGTATAATTTTGATCATTACTGAGTTGTGTATTTTATTATTTGTGCTGCTTGAACTCCTTATATTGCCTTAGTCTTTTGATTTTCCTTTTTAAAAAATTGTTACTTAAAGGCATCAATAATTTCTGATTTATTTTTGTTTCTGTCTTACGTTATTCTTGCTTTTAATCTTCTAATGTATTTCCATGGGTTTTTAATAGCTTTCTTAAATTGCTTCTGCCATGGAGATATTTGGTGACAATTCTTAGCAACATCCCTAAATAAGTTCACCTTTTCTTCTTCGTATCTTACTATGGCAATATGCTGTTATGCAGGTTCTAAAAAAATGTTACATTCTCTGCCAAAAAGTGTGAGAGAATGTATTCCTTCATGGTGTGTACAGCAGATAATTTCTTCTGAGAATTTTTCGTTTGGGGGGGGGAGGGAGGATGTAATAGTTGGTCTACTAGTTGGATTTTTTTCTATCAAACTTAAAGAGTGATTTTTGAAATTCAAGTCTAAGTATGTCCATCTCTTTTCGCAAATTATCTGAGATATTAATGTTCCTTTTTTTCTAACTGTTTCATTATTAGGCAACCTTTCTGTAGTTTTCCTTAAGTGTAGATTTTTCAATGCCTTTGAATTCTTTAGTTTTTCTTTCTTCAGATTTAAGTAAGTCCTCTATTTCCACTTTTATTTCACCAAATCTGGGTTTAGGAATGAACTTATTTTTTATAATTGCTCAGATATCTGAAATATATCATCCTATAATTGGAGCTAAAGATATCATTGACAAAAATAGTTTGAGGTCCTTATGTACAATGGGTAAAATATCTCAAATTTTATTATGATATACCACTGGAACATAAAAACACTTCGTCTATTTCATGTAAACCCATAGTTTGCTTACTGTAGGGATCAGGAATATGTGTACCGAAGCATTTCCATCAGGTGGGGTATTGGGGATTAGTTTCATGTAGGGCTACCCTATATTCCTTTGCCACTCAGTCCATTTCATAGATTTGTAAAAACAGCTATATTACTCTAGTCAGAGTGCCATCCAAATCAGTGACATTGCCACAGACAAACTGGACAATATTTCCAGGTTCTTGCCAGACCTTTATAGTAACTTAGGACACAAAAAGGCCACACTGCATATCACTCTTGCCAACATTCTCTTAATTTGCCACATCCCAAAAAGTGATTTGTTGAATTTAATGGCCATAGGTATCATATATATATATGCATATATATGTATGTATAAATGTATATATAAATGGAAAAATCACAGTTTCTATAATCAATTTATATTTGATTAATTTAATTAATTTTAAAAGCATAGTTGGTTGATATATAAGGCAAGTAGACACTACCCAGTTAACTAGTAGATGTCTTTCTATGAGATTCTAACTATGACATGGGTGATGGAGTGGGTTTTTATTATTAATCATTATTATTACTATAGCATCATAATTATTTTCACTTCTGAGTTACCTTCTAAATCTAAGATTCTTTGATTTTCCTACAAAGGAATCTGTAGGATTCTCAGTGGAACGTATTTATAATACAGTAACTTCAAACATTTAGTAAGCATGAGAAAATCTAGCTTCTATGCTATGCAAATAATTATAGAATAGTATTTAGAGACAGGTTAAGACAAGGATATAGAAGAGAAATGAATTTTGTAGAACGATGGCTCTTCTGAGCCCTGGCATCCACATAAAGACTCCAGTAAAGTTAATTGGACGGCGCCTTGCTTCCATAGATACCATTCAACCAAACTTTTTAAAATGCATAAATTGTGAATTAACCATAAATAGAATCTTTTACTCCTCTATTAATCTTTACATTGCCTCATCACTCAATTCAGCAGTGGTTCAATTCAGTAAGCATTTATTAATCACTAAGTGTGTGCAAGAAACTATGCTAAGTTCTGGGAATACAAAGAAAAAAAGAATCATTTTTTTTCTCTTTGGCAAGCTTATATTTTATTGGGGGTAAGGAATTATAGGCTTGCACATAAGAAAACAGGAAACATATACAAAGTTTATTAAAAGTGATTTCTCAGCATTCAAGATAGGCTTCCTGTAAGAGGTGGCATTTTAGATGAGTTTTGAAACTCACAAAGGGTGCTAGATATAAGGGTGAGGAGTAAGTGAATTCGATGCAGATAGCACAATAATTTAATTATTATCAAACCCTTAATCCTAGACTCATCAGTATTACAAAGCTTAAAATTTATTCTAAAGAATTATGTTGTTCAATCTTGTGATTGAATATTAAGAATTTTGTTTAAAGTATTGCTCCTGTAATGGATGATATCCTATATATCAAATAGATAATGTGTTCTTCCAGATGTACCAGATGATAATTTATAGATAATACTGTGCTAACTGAACCAAGAACCAAAATAGTACAGTTCCTCCTTAGCAGGATACAAAGTCCCTCCAAGGAGATCAACCTACTGATACCTATAGGAAAATAGGAAAAACAAAATGGTGATACAACATTTATAGTCCCAGTTATTACTGCATTGTTGCATAGGCAATTGATTCAGCCTATGTGTGTGTATGTTTATGTGTGTGTGTATGATATATGTGTATATATATATATATACATATATATGTATATATATATATATATATACACTGAAGGACAACTATGAATTAGATCCATAATTGAATTAGGGAAAAAGAAAGGGCTGGGACTTGAATTTGGGAAGTTACAATGTTTTCAATGATTTCCCAGGTGCTTCCTGGAAAGAAAACTGGCTTTTAAACAAGAATGTTCTCCCTGGAATGCTACACGGCTGCAATTCATGGTGCCCACAGTCTCTGCAGAATTAAAATTTCAGATGACTAAAAGGTCAATGAAATTATGCATTGCCATAATAAGCAGGGGGTGGCTGGTAAAGCCCCAGGGTGCCAGATTTCAAAGATGCTGAATTTAGAGGGCACTCCAAGCCCTTGAGGTCCGTAACAGCATAGGTATAACAGAGCTGAGCACCTAGTTTGTAAAAATAGAACATGACAATGCCAAATATCAGGCTGAGGTCATCTCTTCCTCTCCATCCTCTTTCCTATGTGAAGATTTCCCAACGCACTCACCTCATCCTCAGCATTTTTGTTCTTTTTGTTCACTCACTTGTGTCCAACTTTCTCTGACTCTGTTTGGAGTTTTCTTGGCACAGATACTGGAGTGCTTTGTAATTTCCTTCTCCAGCTTATTTTACAAATCAGGATACTGAGGCAAATAGGGTTAAGTGCCAGGGTCACAAAGCTAGTCAATATCCGAGGTCAGATTTGAATTCAGGTCTTCTTGACACCAGGCATTCTATCCACTGAGCCACCTAGCTGCCCTATTCCTAGCAATAATCTCCTGTTAATTTTTCAGGGCCTTTATATTCTTAATTCAAATCAGCCTTTACTTCTTGTCTAGGGCATTGTGAGTGGAGTGTTGTGGTGAAAACAATTGCCTAGTAAGGGCTCTGGAGGGATATATGGTGGTGACTAGGCTGCAACATACTACCATTAGTGACCGTCATGTAAGAAAAGGCATAGAATAGATCATCCAGTGAATGTGTGATTCGAAAAGGAGCACCAGTAATATGACAAGAGTGAGGGATTGCAGATAGATAGAAAGCTGTACTGGCAACCACAAAATGTCAGAAGAGCAAGAGGGAGTTCTCTGGCAAACTGAATAGGTCCTCCCTAGAGGTTATATGGGAAGACATGGCAAAAATTGGATAAGGTAAGAAGGTATGGTTGGGTTGTGATTGGCACAACTCCAGGGAGTATACATATTGATGAGAAAGAGATTCCTAAATATCAAAGTACTTCAGGGGACTACTAAAGTAGATCCCATCAAAATAAGTCTAAGAGAGATCATTTTAAGAATGATACCCATGAGACAACATAGAGTAGATTTGTCCTTCTTTTGTGTCCCTGTATAACTAACACTCAGGTCTCTTTCATTTCAATCAATCTGATTAAAATCTGTGCATCCCAACTCAGAGTTTCATTTTCAGTTCAAGGTCTAGTTCTTCCCTTTCTACTTCACATTGGTTTTTATCATTGCTTCCAGGAGAATTATCACATAGTTTTCATGAAATATTACTCCACGCTTCACTGTAACTCAACTACATAACAGACATCAACCCCAATATGCATAATCTTTCCCACATTTGTGACAAACTTAATGGCAAGAGACATTTTGCTACAACTGAGTATAATTTGCTATCTGTGGATATATTTAATATCTGACAAGATATTATGCAAATACCAACACAGAACTGAAAATTAATCACTTTTTAAATTGTTCCTAAAGTTATATGATCCATTATAAGTAATTTTTCTTTTGCTGCTAATATGATATGCCCATCTCCATCTAGCCTATTAAAGCAATGGGTTCCCAAAGGAAAGACTGCTGGTGGTTAACCATGGGCCAGAGGAAATGACAGAATCTCGGTTTAAGAGGGCCTCCATGTCAATTGATCTCTCTTTCTTTAGTCACTCTACTTTATAATCTCACGATGGAACATCTCTCTGCAATTCTATCCCCCTTCTCCCATTGGTGAGTTCCTTCCAGGTACCTCCATTTTGGGAATAAGTTCAGGTTAATTATGCTTTATTATCCTCCTAGATGTGCTTCTGACTCTCTCTGGACTTTGCCACCATACTTTGGAAAGAGTGCCTTCTTTTCTTCCTCCTCTACCCTGCTTTTCACCTCCTTTTGAAATTTTGTTTTTGCCCAATTTAATGAAAGCTTCTTGAGAGCATGGTCTTTCTTTTTGCTTGTATTTGTATTCCAAGAACTCAGGACAGTGTTGGGTGTATAGTAAACACTTACCTTGCATTCCTGCCCTCACAAAAAGTCACATAGATATTCCTAAAACAGAAATCTCACCATGGTACTCCCTCAGTTAAACAAAAAGCAAACAAAAACCCCCCAGTAGGTCTTTACTATTCAAGTATTGTTTCTTATTACCTTCTTTCACACATTCAAGAAAAAAATTCTGAACTTAAAAAACACCAAATAAAATTGATGTGCTCCATGGCAGAACAGAAAAAGAGGATTGCATGTAAAACTACAGATTTCTATTATGTATAGTTTGATATTTTAAAAGATGTGTTTATTTTTAATTTTCAACATTCATTTCCACAAGATTTTGAGTTCCAAATTTTCTCCCCATCTCTCCCCTCCCCCAAACCCAAGACTGCCTGTATTCTGTTTACCCCTTCCCCCAACCAGTTCTCCCTTCTCTCTGCCCATCTTCTTTTATTTCTTTCCACTTCTATTTTCCTATAGGGCAAGATAGATTTCCATGCCCCATTGCCTGTGTATCTTATTCCTCAGTTGCATGTAAAAATATTTTGTTAACATTCTTTTTTAAAACTTTGAGTTCCAAATTCTCTCCCTTCCTCCCTGCCCAGCAATGCTTATTGAGAAGGCAAGCAATTTGACATAGGTTATACATATAAAGTCATGTAAAACACTACCTTCATAATCATGCTGTGAAAGACTAACTATATTTCCCTTCATCCTATCCCATGCCCCATTAATTCTATTCTCTCCCTTGACCCTGTCCCATTTCAAAAGTGTTTGCTTCTGATTACCTCTTCCCCCATTCTTACCTCCCTTCTATCACTCTTCCTCTTATACACTTCCCCCCATCTTCCTGTAGAGTAAGATAGATTTCCAAACCCAATTGAGTGTGTACGCTATTCCCTCCTTAAGCCAAACCTGATGAGAGTAAGGTTCATTCATTCCCTCTCCCCTCCCCTTTCTTCTTCTCCACTGTAAAAGCTTTATCTTGCCTCTTTTATGTGAGATAAT
>JAQQSZ010014774.1:0-11433 GCA_028646595.1 Phalanger gymnotis
GCTCCAAGGAAAAATATGGATTTTCAATAAAATAGAGGACTTTCAAGCTTTCTCAGTGAAAAGACCAGAGCTGAATAGAAAATTTGACTTTCAAACACAAGAATCAAGAGAAGCATGAAAAGGTAATCAAGAAAAAGAACAAGAAAAAGAAATTGCAAGGGACTTACTAAAGTTGAACTGTTTTGTTTACATTCCTACATGAAAAGATGATGCGTATGATTTATGAGACCTCAGTATTAGGGTAGCTGAAGGGAATATGCATGTATGTATATGTATGTGTATATATGTATATGTTTATGTATATGTATGTGTATGTATGTGTATATATACATACATACACACACACACACATATATATACAGAGAGAGAGAATAGGCATAGGATGAGCTGAAGATGAAAAAGTGATGAAAGAGGAATATATTGAGAGAAAGGAGATAGGAAGAGATAGAATGGGGTACATTATCTTGCATAAAAGTGGCAAGAAAAAGCAGTTCTGTAGGAAGAGAAGAGAAGGTAGGTGAGGGGGGAATGAGTGAATCTTGCCCTCATCAGATTTGACCTGAAGAGGGAATGCCATACATACTCAGTTGGGTATCTTACCCCACAGGAAAGAAGGAGGAAGAAGATAAAAAAGGGGGGATGATGGAAGGGAGGGCAGATGGGGATGAAGGTAATCAAAAACTAACACTTTCGAAAAAGGACAGGGTCAAGGGAGAAAATTCAATAGAGGAGGATAGGTTAGGAAGAAGCAAAATATAATTAGTCTTTCACAACATGAGTATTGTGGAAGGGTTATACACAATGATACACATGGGCCATGTTGAATTGCTTGACTTCTTAGGGAGGGTGGATGGGAAGGGAAGAGGGGAGAGAATTTGGAACTCAAGGTTTTAAAAAATAGATGTTCAAAAGTAAAAAGGTTTTTTTTTATGCAACTAGAAAATAAGATGCACAGGAAATGGGGCATAGAGTTTTATCTTGCCCTACAAGAAAGGAAGGGAAAAGGAGATGGGAGGGGAGTGAGGTGATGGAGGGGAGTGCTAACTGGGGAACAGGGCAACCAGAGTGTGTGCCATCTTGGAGTGGGGAAGGGCGGAAATGGGGAGATAATTTGTAATTCAAACTCCTGTGAAAATCAATGCTGAAAGCTAAACATATTAAAAAAATAAATAAAAAATATTTTAGAAAAAAAAATTATCTCACATGAAGAGAAAGATCTGTTACAGTGGAGAGGAAGATGGGGGGCGGGGGTGATGGGTATTGCTTGAATCTTACTCTCACCAGTATTGACTCGAAGAGGGAATAATGTACATAATTAGATGAATATGGAAATCTATCTTACCCAACAGGGAAGTAGGACAGGAGATTGGGTCAAGGAGATAGGGGGACAGGGACTGACAGGAGGGATAAGAGGAGGACAGTAGGAAAACATTGGTGAGGTGGGAAAGGGTAAAAGAAGAGAGAGGACAAATAGGAGGAAGAGTAGACTGGAGGGAAATACACAGGTAGTAATCACAACTGTGAATGTGAATTGGGGTGAATTCTCCCATAAAACAGAAGCAGACAGCAGAGTGGATCAAAAAACAGAATCCTAAAATATGTTGCTTACCAGAGTGTGTGCCATCTTGGAGTGGGGAGGGGCTTCAAGCACACTTGAAGCAGAGACACACACAGAGTAAAGGCAAAGGGCTGGAACAGAATCTATTATGCTTTGCCTCAAGTAAAAAAAATCAAGGGTAGCAATCCTGATATAAAGAATTAGACATTGAGGGAATGCCCATCTATTGAGGAATGGTTGAACAAGTTGTGGTATATGAATATAATTGAACATTATTGTGCAATAAGAAATGATGAATAGGTAGGTTTTAGAAAAACTTGGAAAGACTTGTACAAACTGATGCAAAGGGAAATGAGTAGAACCAGAAAAACACAGTACACAGTATCAGCAGTGTCCTGTGATGATCACCTATGAATGACTCAGCTTTTCTCAGCAACACAATGTTCCAAGAGAAGAATAAAGGACTCACGAAGGAAAATGCGACCCATATCCAGATAAAGAACTAATGGACTATGAATGCAGATCAAAGTATATTTTTTGACTTACTTTATTCTTTCTTGTGTTTTTTTCTTTTGATCTGTTTCTTCTTCCACAGCTGTAATGAATATTGAAATATGTTTATATAATAGCATATGTGTAAACTTTATCAAACTGCAAAAAAAAGATAATTTCTGCCTTCAAAAAAACAGTCATAGAAGACAAAGTATGTACATGATTTGTATTAATTTGTCCCTTCCAGTTATTTTTCACAGGGTTTTAAGAGAAAGAGAGATGGAAACAGAGACAGATGGCTGAGCAGAGAGAGAGATGGTCTTAGATTCAAGAAGATCATCATTTAAATACCACTTCTGTCAGGTACTGGCTGTGTAACCTTAGGAAGCCACACAACCTCTTAGCGTTCCAGGCAGTACTCTAAGACAGAAATCCTTAAAATGAGGGACCCATGAACTTTAAAATGGTACAGACACAGATACACATGCACATGCATAACAAAGTATTTCAACATTTTTTCATAATACCATGTATTTAATTTTGTGCATTTTTAAACATGATTCTCAGCAGAGGTCCATAGACTTTACCAGACTGTCAAAGGGTCCATGAATGAAAGGAAGGAAGGAAGAAGGAAAGAAAGGAAGAAAGAGAGAGAGAGAGAAAGAATAGAAAGAAAGAAAAAGAAAGAAAGAAAGGAAGGAAGAAAGAAAGGAAGGAAGGAAGGAAGGAAGGAAGGAAGGAAGGAAGGAAGGAAGGAAGGAAGGAAGGAAGGAAGGAAGGAAAGAAGGAAGGAAGGAAGGAAGGAAGGAAGGAAGGAAGGAAGAAGGAAAGAAAGGAAGAAAGAGAGAGAAAGAATGGAAAGAAAGAAAGAAAGAAAGAAAGAAAGAAAGAAAGAAAGAAAGAAAGAAAGAAAGAAAGAAGGAAGGAAAGAAGGAAGAAAGGAAGGAGGGAAGGAAGGAAGGAAGGAAGGAAGGAAGGAGGGAAGGAAGGAAGGAAGGAAGGAAGGAAGGAAGGAAGGAAGGAAGGAAGGAAGGAAGGAAGAAAAACCCCTACTCTAACACTAGGTTGCAGAGGAGGTACTAACTTGGGTCACCTACCAGGAGGTTGCCAGAATAATGAAATCGCAGGTTCAACCAGTTGGTTTTTTTTTAATTAAATATTAACAAGAGTTTTGACACCTCTACTAATAACAAACTGATCTGATTGATTGTAATGTTCCTTTCAGAACTTTATTAATGTCTCCTAAAATAGCCAGTGTTCTCTTTTTGATAAAGCAGCATTTCTTATCTTTCTTTTGCAATTTATTTCTGATCACCCATAAGTCACAACACAATGTCAGTGTTTGAGATTATTACAACAAAATCATGTTAACATCAATTCAGTTTGTACACAGTCACTCACTGTGTAACTAACACCAATAGGTAAGTGAAGGCATATTTCATTGCTTCCACAGAGGGTGCCTATGGGGATTCTAGAACAGTAACTCACTACACTTGAAGAGAGGCAGAGATACAAATCATAATTAACTAACACCTTTCAAGAAAAAGTACTTCTCTCAACTATGCAAGCTTCTAAATTGATCTGATGAATCAAGCTAATGGGCAAATGACTACTCCTGTGAAAACTTCCAGAGAATTTCTGCCCGTACATAATACAAGAGACCTTCACAGCAGAGCTTTATTCAGAAGAGTAATTAAGAGATTGGACTCCTGAAGGAAGAAGGCCTCTTTTTTGGTGTTCCTCACTGGACAAATTTGGGGTACAATTAAGTTTCTAGTTGAATCTATTGGAATATGGCAATCACTAAAAGATATTTTGGGGGGGGGAACCTAATGTATATAAATTTTAAAAAGCAGTTTCATCACTTTAAAATATAGGTAGAGTTCTAAGTGAAGCTAAGTGTTTCCTAGTGTTTCTGTAGGTCTTAAAGAAGGCCGTTTTTAACCATTTTTTTTTATTGTGTCATGGACTCCTTCCAGCAGTCTGGCAAAACCTATTAACCCTTCTCAGAATAATATTTTTAACTGTATAAAATAAAATCCATAGGAATACAAAGGAAACTAATATTGAAAAACAGTTGTCAGAATATTCAGTGTTCCACGTTTATGGGATATATTGTATGTATTCTTCATATATACTGCATATATCACTGTATATATTCACCAATCCATTGGGTATCCATGATCCCCAGGTATAAATGCTTGCCTTAAAGCTTGCCAATGTTAATTGTTATGTTTTAACTAATGCTTTGGTGTCTTCTGAACACTGTCATTATGACCAAACTCCCTTCCTGTGAATCAAGAAACTGCCAAGGTTGTGTCCACTCAAGACCTTCTCATTCCCATTTGCTTCTGTAACTCAGGGACGCGGTAATTAGCTACTAAGGTTTGACAATGTAAACCATGACTCTGGCTCTGGCTTTACACATTAGGGTGGTCATCTTTTTGATGATGCTGGGCAAAACTTTAGGCATTTTGCGGGGGTGTAATGAAGAAATGTTTGTTAAGTGCCTATTGTGTTCCAGGTGCTGTGTTAAGAACTTTAGATATGTTATTTCATTAAATCCTCAGAACAACCCTATGAGATAGGATAATATTACTCCCATTTTACAGTTGAGGAAACTGACACAGAGGTTAGATGACTTGTCCAGATTCACGGTTAGGAAGTATCTGAGACTGGATTTGAACTCAGGTCTTCCTGACCCCAGACATAGTGCCCTGTCCACAGGATCATCTTATTGCTTCAGAAAACTTACTACTTATGCAACCTTGCATAATTCACTTAATCTATCTACTTTTCACAGTTCTCATCTATAAAATGATGGGATTGAAGTAGATGGCCTCTGGGATCCCTTCAAGCTCTAAATCTGTGATCTTGGATTCCAGCTTTTCAACAGTCACTTCACTCTTAAAATTAGACCTTGTTGGGAGCCGAGGCAAGGTGGCGGCTGAAAAGCAGGGACTTGCTTAAGCTCTCCCCCAAGTCCCTCCAAACACCTGTAAAAAATGGCTCTGAACAAATTCCAGTGCTGCAGAACCCACACAATAGTGGAGGGGAAACAGGGCTCCAGCCCAGGGAAGCCAGGATGGTCTCTGGGAAGGGTCTATCACACAGATCTGGTAATGGAGTGGAGCACAGCCCAGTGTGGCCACGCCAGGACCAACAAGATCGGGAGCCAGGTGGAACAAGCCACAGGGTCCTGAATGATTGAGCTGTGGCAGTTACCAGACTTCTCAACCCACCCAAGACATCAGAGAAGGTTAGTAGGAAAACTGCTGGAGTGAAAGGAGTGCATGTTTGGCCATGGCCCCAGGGTCACAGAAGTGGCGTAGCTTTAGGGCTGCTTCCAGAGATCCAGCTGCAGTTGCTTCCAGCCCCAGTCCCACCCTGTGGGAGGAATTAAGTGGTGGATCAGAGCAGGAGTGCAGAACCTGCTTGGATCTGGGTTGCAGTCCAGATTGGCAGTTCTTGGGGGAGGAGGAGTGTTGGTGTGGCAGTCTGCTGTTTGGAAGTAGCTCAAAAAATGACAGCACAGCCCCTCAAACTTGAGACAAAGTACCCTCTACTCTACAAGCAGTCATAACCTGACAAAAAACTCAAGGGTCAAGTGGTAGGCTGGGAACATGGCCTGGCAATGAAAACAGACTCATATTCTTACTCAGACTTTGGAATCTTTCTTTGGTGACAAAGAAGATCAAAATACACAGCCGGAAAAAGTCAACAAAGTCAAAGAGCCTACATCAAAAGCCTCCAAGAAAAATATGAATTGGTCTCAGGCCATGGAAGAGCTCAAAAAGGATTTGGAAAAGCAAGTTAGAGAAGTAGAGGAAAAAAATGTGAAGAGAAATGAGAATGATGCAAGAAAATCATGAAAAACAAGTCAATGACTTGCTAAAAGAGACCCAAAAAAATGAAGAAAATAACACCTTAAAAAATAGACTAACTCAAATGACAAAAGAGCCCCAAAAAACCAGTGAGGAGAAAAATACCTTGAAGGGCAGAATTAGCCAAATGGAAAAGGAGGTCCAAAAGACGACTGAAGAAAATACTACCTTAAAAATGAGATTGGAGCAAGGGGAAGCTAGTGACTTTCTGAGAAATCAAGATATTATAAAACAGAACCAAAGGAATGAAAAAATGGAAGACAATGGGAAATATCTCATTGGAAAAACCACTGACCTGGAAAATAGATCCAGGAGAGAGAATTTAAAAATTATTGGACTACTTGAAAGCCATGATACAAAAAAGAGCCTAGACATCATCTTCTAAGAAATTATCAACAAAAATTGCTCTGATATTCTTGAGCCAGAGGGTAAAATAGAAATTGAAAGAATCCACTGATCACGTCCTGAAAAAGATTCCAAAAAGAAAATTCCTAGGAATATTGTCACCAAATTCCAGAGCTCCCAGATCAAGGAGAAAATACTGCAAGCAGCCAGAAAGAAACAATTTGGTATTGTGGAAAAATAATCAGGGTAACACAAGATCTAGCAGCTTCCACATTTAGGGATCGAAGGGCATGGAACATGATATTCCTCGGGTCAAAGGAGTTAGGATTAAAACCAAGAATCACCTAACCAGAAAAACCGAGTATCATGCTCCAAGGCAAAATACAGATTTTCAATAAAGTAGAGGACTTTCAAGGTTTCTCAGTGAAAAGGCCAGAGCAGAATAGAAAATCTAACTTTCAAACACAAAGATCAAGAGAAGCATGAAAAGGTAAACAAGAAAGAGAACTCATAAGAAACTTACTAAAGTTCAGCTGTTTTGCTTACATTCCTACATGGACAGATGATGTGTGTGATTCATGAGACCTTTCTCACTATTAGGGTAGTTGAAGGTATGTATATACACACATACATACATATGTACACATATATAATATATATTATATATATGTATGTGTGTGTGTGTGTGTGTATAGACAGAGGGCACAGGGTGAGTTGAATATGAAGGGATGATATCTAAAAAAATCAAATTAAGGGATGAGAGAGGAATATATTGAGAGAGGGAGAAAGGGAGAGATAGAATGGGGTAAATTATCTCACATAAAAATGGCAAGAAAAAGCAGTTCATTGGAAGGGAAGAGGGGCTAGGTGATGGGGAATGAGTGAATCTTGCTCTCATCGGATTTGACTTGAGGAGAGAATAACATATATACTGAATTGGTTATCTTACCCCACATGAAAGTAGGGGGAAGGAGATAAGAAAGGGGGGACAGTAGAAGGTGAAGGCAGATGGGGGAAAAGGTAATTAAAAGCAAACACTTTTGAAAAGGGACAGAGTCAAGGGAGAAAATTAAATAATTTATAGGAGTGTTTTTCATAATGATACATGTGTGGCCGATGTTGAATTGCTTGCTTTCTTAGGGATAGTGAGTGGGGAGGGAAGAGGGGAGAGAATTTGGAATTCAAAGTTTTAAAAGAACATGCTCAAAAAAAAGTTGGTTTTTTGCATGCAACTGGGAAATAAGATATACAGGCAATGGGGGATAGAAATCTATCTTGCCCTACCAGAAAGTTAAGGAGAAAGGGATGGGGGGAGGGGAAATGGGGTGACAGAAGGGAGGACTATCCTGTCCCCCCTATATTTAATCAGAATATATGCCATCTTGGAGTGGGGGGGAGGTTAGAAATGGAGAGAAAATTTTTAACTCAAAATCTTGTGGAAATCAATGCTGAAAACTAAAAATACTAAATAATGAAGTATGGAATAAAAAAATAAGAAAATAAAGGAAAAAAATTCTACCTTATCTACCCAGTTCTCTCTGCTTTTTCTCAAATGTACAGTTACTACTGGGGCAAAGTCCCACTCTTTTTTATCCTTACACATATCAGTTGATCTGACTCCTATGCTTAACTAACAAAGTGTAATAGCCCAAAAGAGCTTTCTGACTTTTAACTGTCTTTGAGACCCTTTGAAAGGAGGATTCTATTTCCAAGCTGCCCCAGTTCTAGTACCTTCATTCTTTGGAGTTCCTTCCTTCCTACCTTCCTTCCTTCCTTCCTTCCTACCTTCCTTCCTTCCTTCCTTCCTTCCTTCCTTTCTTTCCTTCTTTCCTTCTTTCTTTCTTTCTTTCTTTCTTTCTTTCTTTCTTTCTTTCTTTCTTTCTTTCTTTCTTTCTTTCTTTCTTTCTTTCTTTTCTTCCTTTTTCTTTTTACATTACCCAGGTTTGATTTTCCTACTTGATTGACTTATCAAGACTTCCTATGGTCCTGCTTGTGACATCCAAGGTAAAGAAGCAACTAGACACTCCTGAACAAGAGCCCCCACCCATATAAAACACATGACCTTCATTAACTTTGGTATCCTTCCTTTATGTGAAGTTGACAATGAACCCAAGTGAACTCATAGATCAACTATGGAAAGAGGCAGATAGTTCGATAAAAAAAAAACCTGCATATGCAAAGTGGAGGGCAACCTCTTTAAAGAACCATCTCTGACTCTCATCCCTTTTTCTACCACACATCATTTCACCTAGGGTCCAATGATATCCTCTTCCCCCCCTGTTCCTCCATCAATGGATACTTAGATACATCTTTTATCCTGAGCCCCTATCCCTTTGCCCCTTTCCTCCTTTGTTTCTTCCTTGGAATATTTTATTTATTTAAGTTAATCAGTCAGAAAACAATTATTAAGCACTTATTATGAGTGCATTTGCATAGTGCAAAGCAAGCCCTAAAGATACAAAGAAAGGCAAAACACCAACCCTGCCCTGAAGGCACTCATATACTTATGGGAGAGACGTATAAATAACGAGGTGGGGCGAGATGTATACAGAAGAGATTTAAAAGGTGGCAGTACTGACATTTGGGAAATGTCTTCTATAAAAATTGAGTTGAGCCATGAAGGAAACCAGGGAAATTAAGAGGTAGAGATGAGGCAGAAGAGGATTCTAGGAGTGGCAGACAGCTAGTACAATGGAATGGAGATGGGGGATGGAGTATTGTGTTCAAGGAAACATGAGCAGTGAATTAAAATAAACAACATAAAGGCCCATTGCTTTGCATGTGATTTGCCCGTCTGGTTCCCTTATGAAAACTCCTTTCAAGTGCCCAAATTGCCGAAAAAGACTGAAACGTGTAAATGCATTGATAAGGCACCTTCTCTTTTATAGTGCATGGCATCTAATAGACATCTTTAAGAAAAGGATTTGAATGATGGACAGGAGAAGTTGAGGGAAGAATAAAAGACAGTTGGGTGTTGGTGTTTTTTTTTTTTTCCCCCTAAGATTTTCATTGGAATGAACTAGATTGCTGATGGTGACATTAACAGGAATGGGAAATTTTTGAAAAACAGGATATACAAACAGCTGTTGGTCATCATCTCCAGTAATAACTTTAAGTTTACAGGAAAATACAACTTCATGAAATGTAGTACAGATGTGAAGGGCTACAAAAAAAAAAAAGGTTGCAGATAGACCAGAGTGATGTGACTCTATTAGGCATGCTCCTTTTGGGGGAAATCTAGGCCATGAGTTGGAACAGCATCAAGTCAGAAGTGAGCTTAGGTAGTTTTAGGCAATTGTGAGTTATAAGTAAGTGGCCAAAGTGGCTTCCCAGTTTTGGGTGAACAGTGACGAATATAAAACCTCAAAATGGATTACTGATTTCAGGGATGTCTTTGGACTGTGCCAAGGATAGCGTTGAAAGGATTTTGTACACTGCTGTGGAATCTGGGGGAGGGAGCTGGTTGTAAGGTGCCCAGAAAAATATGTTAGAAGAAGGAGAATGTAGCCATTTGGATTCACGTCCTAAATATATGTGCCCACTATAAAGGTTCAACCTTTTTTTTCGTGTTAAGGTGAAAAGTACAAATTTACACACACATGTGTACATGAAAGATGGCTTGCTTACATTTTCAATACTGCTTATAACTGAAGCATCTGCTATGCTGATATTATTTAATTGCAGAAATCAGTGTAGAGCAAGTAAATATATATCAAATATGATATATATAATGTGTATTTATGTATAATTAATATAAATACTTTTAACATAAAGCAATTTCAATTTATTCTAAGCAATTTTCTAAAATTTATGCTTGGAAATTCAAAGTTTTAACATTTTGTTTCGGAAATTCATTAGTTCTTAATTATTAGAATTAATTACTAGAAATTAAATATCTGCTTTCTTCTCACCTAGATTTTGAGTTACTTGATTCAAGGAGCTATGGAGTCGGCAAATAGCTGAAACAGTGTCCCGTAATGCTGAATGTTGAATCCAAAATACTTCTTTTGGAGAGTTTCAAGCTTTTTTCAACACTTCTAAAAAGTTCTAGCTTACCCTGTATCTAAGAGGAAAGATGAAAAAATTATAATCATTTCAAATGCTGGCTGAAGTTACTGGCTAATGATAAAACTTCACATACTATATTAGAAGAACTGTTCAGGGTTTCAGTTTTTTTTAATACCAATACCATTATCACCACCATCATCATCATCAAAATGAAAATTTATGTAGTGCTGTAAGGTTTGTAAAATAGTTAACAAATATTATCCTATTTTGTCCTCACAACAACCCTGGCAGGCAGGTGATATTGTTTTCTCCATTTTACAAATGAGGAAACAGAATTCATTTTGATTAAGTTACTTAATCAAGGTTAAGTGAGTTGCCCAGGGTCACACTACTAGTGAGTGTCTGAAGAGGGATTTGAACTAGAGTCTTCGTGAAACTAGGTCCGTTTTGCCACCTTAGCTGTATAAATAATGTCATGATATGTGTATAGTGTATTTATGTAACGAGCAATTAACTTCTATATGCTTTTGTTGCTTCATCTATTGGCTAGATGGAACTTTCCACCTTTGTCAAAAGTGATAATGCCTCAAATATGTTGACAAAAAGCTCTATTCTTCTCTTTAGACATTGGTAAGGGCTGGACACGTGTACAATTCGTCCAGAATGTATAATGTAAAGATCTTCCCAGGGATCAGTATAGTTACATAGAATCTTCTAGAATAAAGTAGGGGAATGAGAGTTATAAAACCTTTAAAAAAAAACCTGAGGTGAACAAAGATACTTTGTATTTGCTAACAAGTTTTAAAATGATGACTTTCTGTATTCATGGAAGAAGAGAGTCAATGTTCCTAAAGCTATGTGGAATTAGGACTTTCATAGTTAGTACTTAATCTAAATGCTGCTAATGAGCTGAACCTACATAATCTATAGTTTCTTTCTATAGCCTCATTTTTTTTTTCATGAACACAGTTTTTTATTTATTTATATATTTATTTTTAATTATTTTTAACATGTTTGGTTTTCAGCATTGATTTTCACAGGCGTTTGAATTACAAATTTTCTCCCCATTCCACCCCCCCAAGATGGCGTACGCTCTGGTTGCCCTGTTCCCCAGTCTGCCCTCCCCTCCGTCGCCCCATTCCCCTC
>JAQQSZ010014775.1:0-11432 GCA_028646595.1 Phalanger gymnotis
TACAGGGCTTCAGACGTCATCAAATGCCATCTGAATGACCAGAATTTAGGCTGCTATGATTGGCTCTAGTTAGCCCCTCCCCTTAGGACCCTGGGAGGTTCACATCCACATAGGTTAGGTTAACACCTAATAGGGCATGGCTCTAGAGTTAACACCACCCCTTAGCCAGCCCCACCTTGTGCCCCACCCCAGTCACCAGTCCACACCCACATAGGTTCCACACCTAATAGGAGTTTGGGCCTGGGGCTTAGCAAAGCAAACAAAAGCCAAACTCTTCAAGGGCACTAAGTGCTAAGGAGCCCGTTTTGCCTACCAACACAAAGGGTTTTACAGAAGAGAGAAAGGATACTGTTTTGAGAACAATGAGTTTGAGATGTGTATTGGAAATTCAATTAGAAATGTCTAATAGGCAGTCAATGATATTGAACTGGCACTCGAAAGAGACTGGGTTTAGATATATGGATCCGCTATCATCTCAGAGCTTCAAACAAGTATTCTGGTTAACAGAGGATATGGCATGATTGGGGAAAACAGGTGAAAAGGAGTATATATGTTTATCTATGTCTTCAAAAATACTTAATTGGGGGTACAAAACATATTTGAGGTATGGTGCCTATATACCCAGAGCTGGAAAGAGGAGAATAAAATTCAGTCACCCAAACTCAGATAAGATTCAATTCCCATTAACAGAGAACTGATTGCTGAGGTAGAAAAGAAAGGATTTTGAGGCAGGGTGGGGACAGGGAGAGTGAGCACAGAGGCAAATGTAGCCTACTGTGACATGTGCACTTGATTCTGGGACGGCAGATTTCAGCAGGTTTGGAGAAAAGGTAGGATCTCAAGAACTAAAATGCTTCAGTGCAAATCATCTTGGGAGGGATGGGATGCTATCAAGAATAAAATTCCAAAAATACAAAGGACAATAAGTCTAAAGAGAAGGAAAAACGGATTTGTCTGAAGAGAGCAACGTGGATCCACGAGGAATTCATCAACTAAATTAGAATGTTAACAATGTATAAAAAATGGAAGAAAGGTTATTCAACTGCTGATAAATAGAAGAGTGTGGTACAGGCTTGTCAAAGTTGTATAAGGAATGCTAATGCTCAGAATAAGTTGAGGCTAATAAGGGAAGTACAACAACAAAGCCACTTCGGAATTCTCATGCCAACAGATAGCAGCTCACTGGCAGGAGGACGTTGCTAACGGGCACTGGAATGACCCTGGAAGCTAGCTTAGGTGCTGGTTAGCCCTCATTGGAGAGAGCCAGAGACTCCCTGCACACATGGTGGGGGTACCAGGATTGGGAACTCTGATCTAACACAGAGGCCCTTAACCTCATTTGTGTCATAGACATATTTGGCAGTCTGATGGAATCCATGATCCCCTTTTCAGAAACATGTTTTTAAATGTATTCAATCAAAAGATGGGGTAACAAAAGAAACCAATTAGATGGAAATGCAAACATCAAAAAATAAAATGCATTAATGGAGCCCAAGCTAAGAGCCTCTGATTGAGAAGATATGCATAGAATCTAGCTCCATCTACTCATGACAGATAAGGAAAGGGGGGCCCAGAAAAGTGAAGGGACGTGTCCAAGGTAATAGGCAGGCAAAGAACTTGGGTCTTTTGACTCTAGCCCCTGATCTCCTTCCATGCTGCCCTTGAAGCCAGAAGCAGCACAAAACCACTCTTGAAGGGAAGCCAAATGAGTCTGTGAGGCAGACTAATGATTATACTTCCTTCACCAAAGCCACCAAACGAGTGGCTTCAAAACATAGTCACATGAGAGAGGCCAGGTCTCTTGGGCCTCCATTGCCCTCAACTGCCAACCAATGGAAGACCTTCTTAGCCTTTTCCCCTACTGTTCTATAAGGAAATACTGTTCTGTGCCAGGCTAACTATTTTCATTGACCACATCTTCCCACTCTGATGGAGAAAATCAGCAAACACCATTCACTAAGAAAATTAAGCTGGAGAGAGAGACAGAGACAGAAAGACAAAAACAGACAGACAAAGAGAGGGAGAGAGAGGAGAGAGACAGAGACAGAGACAGACAGACAGAGAGACAGAGAGAAAGAGAGACACAGAGAAAGAGAGAGAGAGAGAGAGAGAGACAGAGACAGAGAGAGAGAGAGAGACAGAGAGACAGAGAGACAGAGAAAGAGAACTAGAGCCAATAAAACCATTTCCGCAAATGGGTTAAACTAGACTGAGGGTAACCATAGGATCTCAAACTCTTTGGTGGGTTAGAGGGTGTCTACCCCAAGAAAGTGAACACTTGGGCAAATGAGAACAATTTGTTCCATTTAAGTCAGCTGAAGCAAGCACTATGGAGTGCTTGGAGCTTGGTTAGACATCAAAGATGCCCAAGTCATTCACTGCATCCCAGGTCTTTGCCAGTCATCCTGACTTTTATCCTGCCATTGGACTTTGAGGATTCTGAAAGAGAGAGTGAGACTGACAATTTTGCATAATTCTGCCTCACTTAAATCTAATTCATTCAACAGTCAAGACATCACCCTACCAGAGACCCTTCCCAAATATTTGTTTAATACTGAATTGTTGTTCATCTTTTGTTGTTTTTTTCAAAGAGGGCCAATGACATCACAGGTGAAGTGACAGAGGTTAGCTACTACTGCCAGGGGCAGGATTTGAACCCAAGTCTTCCTGACTGTGAGTCCCACAATATACCCACTAGGGCACACATTTCGAGTTTACACAGCTCCAAATAAAGTAGACCTTGCCCTTAAGGACCCCAGAGTCTGATATATAAAGGGCAAGTACATAACAGATGAGCATCCAAAGGAGAAGGAGAAAAGTGAAATGAGAGATTTAGGAAAAATGTTATGAGGAAGGAATTTAGAGAGGAACTACTCATATTCACCTATTGAGAAAGAAGAAATGGAGTTCACAGAAAACATCCTGATGGAGGTGGCCAATTAATATGGTCCCTTAAGAAATCAAGAGGATCCACAGCAAACAGAGATAAAGAAGGGCAAGACCTACTAGTCTTGGGAGCTATTGCAGGTAAAGACACAAAGATGCAGGGATTGAAGGTAGCGAGGTTGGACAAGGATATGGAAATGAGAATGGGGCAGTGGGGCTGCAATGTAGATGCAATGGAAACCAGCACAAGACAAGGCTAAACTGTTAGATTCTATTGCTTGGAGCACTGAATGCCAGCATGTGCCATGTGCACCATCATCAGTTGACAGTTCTGTTTCTTTGTTTGCTTGTTTGTAGGAACAGAATAGATGAACACCACAGCTCTCTGGAAAATTTCCATGCCATAAATCACATCTCGAGCCTTATTGCTCTTTTGGAGTCAGAGGCATTAGGGGGAACAGAATTCCCCAAAGGGCTACATGAGAAAGGGCCGTTGTTCCCAGAACAACCTGACAACCCTCTGGGAAATAGAGCTTGGTCAACAGACCATGATTGTCATCTATGTGCCAATGTCATTACAATTAAATATGAGATTCCAAGTCGTGTTTGCCAGAGCTTAAAGCACTCTGTCACTGCTACCAATGATTCTTTGGTCTCATGCCCTTGGGACAGCAACAGGGACATTATCTTATAGGAGAAGGAAGAGGCAATAATTACTAAGCCAAAGTAGCAACATCAGGACCATTGAGAAGCTTGAAGTCAGTGAAGATCTGAGTCACCAACCCACCATATTCTGCACACAGAAGAACTATTTGATGATTTGTTCAGAGTAGAGAGGACTCCAGGGAAGTCACTCACCTAAGCCATGTGCTAGCAGAGACATAACCATCAAGGCACTGAATCTGAGACTTGAAAAGGCCTTTTGAGGCTACCCAGGACACCCCTCCCCTGCACCTGAAAGCCCTCTACAATATTGCAGTCCTTTCCAGTAATATTCCAGGCTCCTCCAGGAGGACTTGTATCCCAGGGCAGTTAGTGGCTTTCAATAATGACAATAAAAGGTTCCCAATTGTTCTTGAGAAGTTCAGGGTTAGCCTTTGCCCAGAATTGATATTGGAAAAGGAGAAATCTGGGACTTCCCATCACCATCCTTCAACTGTGTCCTCAACCCAACATGTACATAGTGTGGCATGATGTCCCTGCCCTGGCATCCCTACTCTAGATGGATATTAAACAAATTAAACTAAGTGGAGTCTTGGGGCCAATTTCTCTCCTCCATAAGGTTTATTTCTTATCTGATCACAAATCTCCCTTCTCAGAGTCCTTACCTCATCCTCCCCAACAAGTCCTCCCAAAGCAAAATCAGTCATGGATGATTTTGACAGTCAAATTCAACCTCCTTTATTCAATCTTCATGCAGTCCCTTTAAAGTATTTGGTATTGTATGAAATCACCTTCTCTTGGGCCTTCTTTTCTCCATTGTCTCCCATGTTATTGCTCTCTGTCTCTGTCCCTCCCTTTCTCGACCCTCTCCTCTTCCCTTTTCCTCCTTTTCCCATTTTCTTCTTCTCCTTCTCCTTCTCTTCTTCCTCCTCCTTCTCCTCCTCCTTCTTCTTCTCCTTCTCTTCTTCCTTCTCCTTCTCCTCTTCCTTCTTCTCCTCCTACTCTTCCTTCTCCTTCTTCTTCTCCTCCTCCTCCTCCTCCTTCTCCTTCTCCTCCTCTTCCTCCTTCTCCTTCTCCTTTTCCTTCTTCTCTTTCTCCTTCTTCCTCTACTCTCCTCTCTTTGAAGAAAGTGAGTGATTTTTACAAAGTAACAATAAAGAAGAATGGCATTCTAGACTGGGGACAATCTTTCAAAGGGGCAGTCAGGAGAAAGGATGTTTTTGTTGAGGAAAAACAAGGACCCTCTGATAATTATCTTGAAAGGAGAATCATACATAGTAACCTAGAAAGTGAGGATGGAACCAGATCAGAGAATGGCTTGAAAAGCCACACCGAGAAGTTTGTGTTTTCTCTTTCATGTAGTTGGGAGCCAATGAAGTTTTTTTTTGAGCAGGGAAGGGCCATGGTTAGACCTGTGCCCTTAGGGAGCATGGTATGTAATGGGAAGTGATTGGAGACAGGGAGGCCAGTGAGGAGGGCATGGCAGTAATTCTGGAGAGAGATGACAAATGTCTGAGCTAAAGCTGTGACTCTGTGAGTGGAGAGAAGGGGATATAGAAGAGAGATGTTGGGGTGAGAGTCCCCAGGACTTGGCAGTTAATTGGATATGATGAGGAGAAGGGGAGAGGTATTAAAGAAAAGGGATAAGGTGCTCAAAGGGCTTGGCCTGGTGTCCTCTCAAGTAATTCATCTCCTAATTTGGATTTTTTCCAAGAGAAAATTTTAAACTAGAAGATAGCAGCTAAGGAGCTTACCAAACCCTTGCACAGAGCCTTAGGGCTGAGTCACCCACTGGATATTGATGGCACAGTCAAATAACATCTAGAACTTTGTAAATGATGATGCCCAGGACTTCCCTAGGAATCTTACAAGCGGACCTAGCAGCCCTGAGGCCCAGAGCTGTTCTGACCTGGTGACCAGGGTCCTGCACAGACCCAGAGTCATTGCTACAGCTTCTCCCCAGCTCACTCCAAGTGCATTTATCAAAGCTGCTTGGTCCAAGTGACTCATGATTTCATGAATGATCCTTCACTGCTGATCCACCATATTGAAGGGGGTTTTCTTTGAACTAAGAACCTTGTCCAGTACAAGCAGTATTGAGCCACTTGTCCCAGCCTGGCTCTTGCTAGGGCTACATATCTCTTTCTGTCTGACAAGCAGGCAAATCTTCCATGCTGCAGCCACACTCTCACCCCAAGCCCAGCAAGCAGGCCCTGCTATAAACAAGCAAAAATTATGACAATGTTAAACACCCATGTAATCTTTATTCATTAGTGGATTCCTTGAGATGCACTTGAACCTTCAGTGCTTCTGAAATTCCCTGGAGAAAAATCAAGTAAAACAGGTAAGGATGTCCATGCAGCAGATGTCTTGGGCATCTTGCCTCCAGTCTCCACATTAATTAGGAAACAAAGCTGTACTCACTTTGGAGAGACACCACTGTCCTATGTAAGCATCATTTCTGATGTGGGTCAGCAAGAAAAGCAGCCCATGTTCCCATGGAAGAAAAGTCCATTTCAGGCTCAGCCTTGGATGATGACGGCTGGCCTGGCCTGCCACTCTAGCCCAGGCCCTCTGGGGGGCCTGCACTGGCCATATGTAGCAGGCCATGATGGATGAATGGCTCCTCCAAAGATGAAGTCCAACTACCAAAGCCTGTGTGAGGCCCTGGGGACTGGCCATTAGTGATGACCTCCCCCGGAAAGTTTGAAGACTCAGTGGTATTTCACTGTAAATCCAGTTGTCCCCTTGCTGCCTTCTTTCCTCACTCAGCCTTTACCCCAGGGAACCACTCTTGTCTGTCCTGTTGAGTTAGAAGGTGCTACAGGGACCCTCTATTGGGTCTCAGCAGCTGCCTGAGCATGGGGAGAGATCCCAGAGCTACTCCTAGCATCCTGCTTCAGTGACTCAGCTTGGTCCTTCTGGCTACACAGCCTGCTAAGACCCTGTTGACTCCTCCTCCTTCCACATCCTGCCTCCTCTCTCAGGGCTGAAAATGAGCACACAAGCTTTGTGTTCTGTGAACCTGGCACCAATCCTGTACACTTCCTGCCTCATGGAAAGACCTTCAGGGCCTGCATCCTTCCCTCTCAACAGGGCCATGTATCCTCCACAGCCTTTCATGCAGCCCAGGGGAGCCCTATCCAAACAGAGGGCCTGAGGCTAATGCCTGTCCCATGCTACCTTGGAGCTCAAAGACTCCCCTGGCTTTGGACAACTCTTCTATTTGCTGAAATTCTCTGTAGTAGCTGTGGCTTTCCCCCCTGCCCTGCAATATCTCTCCATTTCCTTGACTTCTTTTCCTTCCTAGTGAGTGCCTTCTGAAGCTTATATTTGGGGACAAACCTGGATCATCCATACTTCATCCCCATCCTGCCTGCGTTTGTAACTCTCTGCACTTTGAACAATAATACCTGGTACTTATTTGTAGCTCACAGAGCTGTGATCTGTGGGGCCCCTGGATTCTCAGGGACTTTGTAAGCAGTGCCCAAGCTCAGGCAGGTTCTCCATGGTGAAAAAGCTGCAGTCCCTAATCTCTGAGATCCTTTTCAACTCAAGATCTGGGATCCTGTGGGCCTATGGAGCAAAGTCCTGGCCACAAACTAGGTCTGGGACTGTGTTCTAAGAGGCAGCTCAGAGTGCCTGATCTCCAGCAGTCTGGCTCCCAAGTGATACATTTCCTCACCCCAGTTACCCCAAAACAAAAACCACTTCCAAGTGTCCCTAAGCCCTAGCAACTGAGCTCATCTTTGTCAACAACCATCCAGGCAGGTGTGTCATGAATGACAGACTTAATAGACCACCTATGGACTCACATTCCTCTGTACCTTCTCCAAAGGTAAGATTCTTGATCCATAATGGCAAACCAGTGGACATAAATGGGAACAACAGGAAGCCAGCAATATTGGCATTTTCAGTGTAAGCAAAATGAGAAAATTAGTAGGAGTTACAGGGCAATGCATTTAGCATGGTGGGGGAGGCGGGGAAGGACAGATCTGCCAGGAAACAGAATAGGAAGGAGTTATCAGAGTATAATGAAAGACTGCTTTAAAGAAAGTTTGATGAGCTACCCAGCATCATTCCCTAGGCATCTAAGGATGAAAGTGGAAAGAAGACAACAGACAGATAAAAAATGGAAAGAATCTGTAGAGATTTTTATGACAAATTCATTTCATGATTGACAACAGTGGAGTTCCCACTCCAATTCTGACTCATACCCCACATTTGAACTCAGTACCAGATGGGACATGGTCTCAAAAATACAAAAGAATAAAGCCACCAGACCAGGACAAGTGCAACAAAGGAGTGAAGTCCTTGCTTGAGGAAATATGCCAACATTAAGAGATTAATCATCACCAAAGGCACAGGAAAAAATTGGTCTTCATTATTGCCCAAGAAAGTCACCTGAGAAATTACCAGAAACTATTGACCTATATGCTGACTTTGTCGGGGGAGGGGGAGAGAGAGAGACAGAGAGACAGAGACAGAGAACAATCCAGCTTCATTATGGACATCTGGTAAAGGAGTGTGAAGGATCGTGGAAACATTAATGCAGGAAGGGAAGGGGCCTCTGAGGTCATCTCGCCCCATTCATTTTATAGGTAAGGAGCTGAGGCAGAGACCTTGAGAGAACTGCCCAACCTTACAGAGGTAGAAAGCAGCAAATCCAGGCTCAATCACCACAAGTTTACTAGACACTTAGTAAAAGGAGGACCTGTGCTAGACACTGCAGATTCAAGCACAAAGGAGAAAAAAGCCCTCCCCAGCAAGGAGCTCACATTCTAGTAGGACACACAAGTATAGACATATATAGTCATGTATACTATAGATACATATGTGCATGTAGGTATATGTATGGAAAATCCACATACACGGCATCAATATAAAATTCCTTCCTGGATATGCATACACACAGACACACATACCAGTTAGATACAAGGTAGTTTGGGAGGCAGGGAGCAAACTGGGGTGATTAAGCAAAGACTCTCTCAGAAGGTGGAGGAGGAAGAGAGGAAGTCTATGAGGCAGAAGTCAGCAGGGAGTGCATTCTAGGCATGAGGGAAAGCCAGGCAAAGACAGGGAGGTAACATTGTGGGGAAGGAACCAAAGTGGCCATTTTGGCTGAACTTCTAAGAACAGGAGCAAGGTCAGTGTCTGATGTGGTTGGGGAAGTAGTGTAGGGCCAGACTGTGAAGGGTTTTACAATCTCAACAGAGGAGTTTCATTTCATTCCTAGAAATATAGTAAGCAACTGGACTTGGATGATTAGGTGAGTCACATGGTCAGATCCATGCTTAATGAAAATCACCTTGGACACTTGATGGAGAACAGACTGAAGGAGGGAGAGTCTTTGGGCAGAGAGACCAAGTAAGAGGCTATTGAAATAATCTTGGAAAATGGAGAGGACCCGAATCAGGCCTGCCCAACCTGCAGCCCGTGGGCTCGTTAAGGCCTGTGGGCTGCTTGCAGACTGCCAAAGGACATTTTTTGCAAGCTACCCAAAATCCTTTGGCGAGCTGCAGGTTGTGCAGGCCTGGCCTGAATTAAGGTGATAGATAGCTGGATGAGTGTATAGTGTCAGATGCAAGTGATGAGACAAAGGTATAAATGGCAAGTTTTGGCAATGGATCAGATAAATGGCAGGAGGTTGCGTGAGGAATCAGGGATGATGTGAGATTATGAACCCAAGACACTAGAAGGAAGGTGTTGCCCTTAGCAGATATAGGGCAGTGGGTAATAGTGAGGGGCTTAGGGGAAAGGGAAGGAGTTCAGCTTCAGACACGTTGGAGAGGTCTCTTACATACTTTTAAACATTCAATGGACAGTTGGTGAAGTGGGGCAGAAGCCTGGAGCTAGTGATAGAGACCCTGGGGAGTCATCTTCAGAGAGAATTAAATAATTGAACCAACCCTTGGGAATTGGTGATGTTACTAAGAGAGAATGTAGGGGGAGAAGAGGGCCCAGGAACATCTGCACCTAGGGGTGATGATGTAGGTAATGAGCTATCAAAGGAGGCTGAGGAGGAGTGGGCAGACAGGTAGGAAGCAAACCAGGAGTGTCACCCAAAAGGTCACCAGGAGGGGAGAGCAGTCAGTAGGAAGGGGAGAATGGTTGACACTGTCCAACAGGGCATATTGATCCAGCAAGACTGCAAAGGAAAAAGGGCCTAGCAGCTCAGTCATTAAAAGAGCATTAGAAGCCTTAGAATGCATTTTCCACTGAGTGATAAAATTGGAAGCTACATAGTGACAGAAGGGGAAGTGGAGGCAGAGAACAGAGGCAACTTTGAAACTAGGTCTTCTAGTTCCAAATAGAGGCAGTTTCCACTGTCCCACAGAAGAAAGATCCACTGGGGCATTCAGAGGGCACTCTGAGGTTTTTATATATAAATTATTCCACTAGCATTTCCCAATAGCCCTATGAGCTCAGTATGACTGGCGTTCTTATGTCCTTATTCTTAGTCCACAGACATCGATTAAGTGCTTATTATGTAACAAGCATTGTGCTAAGCACTGGAGATAGAGAAAAAGGGAAACAAAAGAGAGAAGGCTAATGACAGGGAGAGACAGAGAGAGACAGGGAAAGACAGAGACAGAGAGAGACAGACAGACAGAGATGGGAGAGAGAGAGAGGAAGGGAGAGAGGGAGAGAGAGAGAGAGAGAGAGAGAGAGAGAGAGAGAGAGAGAGAGAGAGAGAGAGAGGGAGAGAGAGAGAGAGAGAGAGTCAGAGAGAGAAACAGGGAGAGACGGAGAGATAGGGAGAGGCAGAGACAGACAGAGACATTGAGAGAGACAAAGAGACAGAGAGAGACAAATGGACAGACTGAGACAGGGAAAAACAGAGAGAGAGGAAGGGAAAGAGAGAGAAAGAGAGACAGAGACAGAGAAACGGAGACAGAGAGAGACAGGGGGGAAGAGAGAGACAGGGAGAAAGAGACAAAGACAGAGACAGGGAGGAGACAGAGACAGAGAGAGAGAGAGAGACAAGGAGAGACAGAGACAAAGAGAGACAGACAGACAGAGATGGGAGAGAGAGAGAGGAAGGGAGAGAAAGAGAGAGAGAATCAGAGAGAGAAACAGGGAGAGACAGGGAGAGACAGAGACAGACAGAGACATTGAGAGAGACAAAGAGAAAGAGAGAGACAAATGGACAGACAGAGACAGGGAAAAAACAGAGAGAGAGGAAGGGAAAGAAAGAGAGAGAAAGAGAGACAGAGACAGAGAAACGGAGACAGAGAGAGACAGGGGGGAAGAGAGAGACAGGGAGAAAGAGACAAAGATAGAGACAGAGAGAGGGACAGAAAGAAAGAGACAGACAGACAAAGAGATAGAGATGGGGGGAGAGAGAGACAGACAGACAGGCAGACAGACAGACATGCTAGACAAATGAATAAGTAAATAAGTTTTAAAATGAATGAATAAAATTAAATAAATTATGTGATAGATAAATGAGTAAATGTATGGCTAGTTGTGGCAGCGGATAGAGTGCTGAGCCTAGAGTAAGGAAGACTTATGTTTCTCAGTTCAAATCTGGCCTCAGACACTTACTAGCTGTGTGGCCCTGGGCAAGTTACTGAACTCTGTTTGCCTCAGTTTCCTCATCTGTAAAAATGAACTTGAGAAGGAAATGGCAAACCACTCCAGTATCTTTGCCAAGAAAACCTCAAATGGGGTCACAAAGAGTCAGACATGACTGAAAACAACTGAACAATAACAAAAATGAGTAAATGAGTGGGTGAAGAAGTAGATGAATAAACTAGACAGATAAAATAAACAAAAAAAAAACATTCTGCCAAGGAGCTCACAGTCCAATGGGAGTAATGGGAGAGATAGCATTCAAAGTAGGTACATTACATACACATGTAATGTATACATATATGTCC
>JAQQSZ010014776.1:0-11432 GCA_028646595.1 Phalanger gymnotis
CTGCCTAAGAGGTTGGCTTGCAGGTAACTAATGGCATGCAATTACTGAAAGGAAGAGGCTTCTTCCTTAGGGAAACTATCAGAACTGGACATAAATTATATTCATAATTACTAATGATAACTAGCATTTACGTAGCACTTTCAGGTTTACAAAGCACTTCACAAATAATATTTCATTTTATCCTCATGTTTATCAACCCTGGTGGTCAGGTTCTATTATTATGCCCATTTTACAGATGAGGAAATGAGGCAGGTACAGGTTGTCACTTGTCCAGGGTCACACAACTGAGATTTGAACTCAGTTCTTCCTGATACCAGGTCCAGAGCTATATCTACTACGCGGAGTAGCTGCCATTTGTTCAGCTAGTATTTCTACTACTAGATTCCCTCTAAAATGACTTCTGGTGTTAGAATGAGCCTTGGTCATAAGTATCAACCAAACAGGTCCCTGTTGAGCTTAGGAGTCCAGAAAAAGGGAGGGACATTTCCAGAGAGGATGACTAGGTCATTTCTGAGAGTGAGGGTTAAAAAGAAAGGCTCCCCCAAGTTACAGGAGAACTAAATGAAATTGGAGATTGCCTTTTTTTGTTAAACTTTTTTTTTTTAACACACCTGTGATTTCATCAGTGTCTCTGGGACATCTGGGTAAGGAGCTTCAGTGCTCATCAGCACCTTCTTTGAAACTACTTACAGGCTTGGAGAATTAGCCATTAAAACGTCCCTGCCACTCTCTTCATTTGGTTGCCCTTTCTAGTTATTTTGGGCATTAGTCAAAGTAATTTGTAATCACTAAGTTGTCCTGACCCAACACAAATCCATAGAAGACAATAGCTTACAGAAGAAAGATCACTGGGTTTGGAGGTAGAGGACCTGGGTTCAAATCTTCACTCAGCTATTGCTTTCATGGCATTAGACTAAGCATATACCCTCCCTGGTCCTCAGTTTCCTCATCTATAAAATGAAGGGAGTGGACCAGATGACCTCTGAGGTCCCTTCTAGCTAATATGCTTTGAGAGAGTTGGGCTAGATAACGTCATCTTTTTTTTTTTTTTTTGGCAAGGCAAAGTTAAGTGACTTGCCCAAGGTCATACAGCCATTACGTATCAACTGTCTGAGGCCAGATGTGAACTCAGGTCCTCCTGACTCCAGGGCCAGTGCTCCATCTGCTGTGTTACCCAGGGCTAGATAACTTCTTAAGGTTACTTCCAGCTCTGAATTGTTGAAAAATATGTAGCATATTTCATATATTTCAATACATTCCAAAATGGAATTCTGGGAAATTCCTCCCAATCCTCCATCAAGCTGACATTTGCAAAAATGCTAGTATTAATTTGAAAGGGAAGTATGAATTCCTTTTAGATCTATGATCTTTTGGATTAGGAGATTACAGATAAGTACAGAGGTCCAGGAGTAGAAAATACCTTTTCTCCTTTATTCTTATGGTCCATATGTATAGAATTAATTCAGGTTTATCAACATTGGTGTTCATATCCTCTTTATGATTGATATAACATATTCTTTTAAAGGTGTGTATCTTTCCAAGATAACCCCGAAGGACCAATGATGAAGCATATTATCCACCTCCAGAGAAAGAACAATATTGTCAGAATACAGACTGAAGCATGCTATTTTTCACTTTCTTTCTTTCATTCTTATTTAAATTTGAGTCTTCTTGTACAAAAATTACTAATACAGAAATGTTTTACAGGATTGCAAAAAACAAAAGTGTATATCTTTTGTAAATGGAATGACAAGTAAATTCCAGTAGCATGCATTTAGATTCAGACCCCAAGCAATATTTTGCAAGTCTTCATTCTCAGAAATGACCTTGTTAGCCTATTTCCTTTCCTTTTTCTGGGCTCCAAGGAAAAACAAGAACTGTGTAGAGAGTTGGACCTGGAGTCAAGACTTGAGCTCTGGCCTCCACCACTTTCTGTGTTACCATAAGCAAGTTTTCACTTATGTCCTGTCTGCCTCAGTTTCTTTAACTATAAAATGGGGATAACAATAGCTCCTACCTCCCAGGATTGTTGTGAGGTTCCAATGAGATGATATTTGTGAAATCCTTAGCAAGCGCCTAGCATATAGTAGGAGCTTCACAAATGCTTGTTCTCTTCTCTTTCCTAGTTCTCTTCCTATACCTTAGTCCTAACACTAGAATTTGTTAGGAAAGAGAGGTTTTTTTTTTTAATCTGCAATTTCATGTTTTAGAAGCTCCATTCACCAGCCACCCACGGTTCCCCTCCTCCTCGCCAACCCCAAGGACAAACAAATGTTAGCAATGCCAAATGGAATGGGAAAAGCAGCGACTTACAAACAAGGGCAGCAAGACCCAGAAGCAGCCAGGGAACGAGCATATTAATGGCTCTTGTTCTTCAGGACCTGGAATGGTTTTGAAATAAATATCAGTTTGAAGGAGTGAAAACATCAACAAACACCATAAAAATCTATAATGTTTCTACAGGAAAAAACAAAAATAGGAAGGACCAAATTTCCTCAGGCCCCAACCAAGGGGAAAAAAAAAAGAGAAATCCTTTGAACTGCAATGGAAAAAAAAAAATGAAAGTTAGTTCTATAGGCTTTGGTGTCCTTCAGCGTCCTTTAAAACGACCTGACTCTCCCTTGTCTCATAGTGGTTCGAGTAATCCTGAATTTTCCTGATACTTTTCAAGGTAGGTATTTAAGGAGCTGTTGCTATTCAATCACTTTTCAATCACGTCTGATTCCTGTGACCCCATTTGGGGTTTTCTTGGAAAAGATACTGGAGTGGTTTTCCCTTTTCTTCTCCAGCTCATTTTATAGAAGAGGAAACAGAAGGAATCAGGGTGAAGTGACTTGTTCAGGGTCTCACAGCTAGTGAGTATCTGAGACTGGATTTGTACTCAGACCTTCCTGACTCCAGGCTTTCTCCACTGTGCCACCTAGCTGTCCTTTAAGTAACAAACTTGTGAGCATTTCTTTCCTTCCTGAGCCATGAAAATCCAGAACATAACATGCTGTTCCTGGGCTGTTCCTGTTCTCTGCTCAAACCTCAGGCCCAGAGCTGTGACTGGAGAAGACAAATTACTTGATGATTATTCCTGCCTTTCAACAGCCTCTTTGACAAAAGATATACATGTGCAGCTGCTAGATGGCTCAGTGAATAGAGCCGGGGCCCTAGAGTCAGGAGGACCTGAGTTCCAATTTGACCTCAGACACTTGACACACTTACTAGTTGTGTGACCTTGGGCAAGTCACTTAACCCCAATTGCCTTGCCTTCCCCCCTCAAAAAAAAAGAGAGGAAAGAAAAAAAAAGATATGCATGCAAAGGTGATTTCTTTTGTTGATACAGATAATTATTTTTCTTTATTTTTTTTAGCATTTAAAAATTTCTTTGAGTTCCAAATTCTCTCCTTCCTTACCCCCATCCATTGAGAAAGCAAACAATATGACATCAGTTACAGATGTGAAATCACGCAAAACCAATTTCTATATTGAAAGATGATTCTTAATGTGAAGGATCTTTCTCCACATTTGGGATATTTTCATTTTTCCTCCCCTTTTTTAGGTAGTCAGAAGCATTACAGCCTTAGAGTTGAAACTGATGTCAGAGGCCATTTAGACCAATCCCATAACTTTACAGATGAAGACACCGAGGGCTGGCCCAGAAAAAGCTAAATAACTTGTCTGAGGTCACAAAGATAATAACTTAGCAAAGCTTAGATTTGATTAACTCATTGCGCCTGCCCATGTTGACTCTGACTTATCACTCCTGTCATCACCTGAAAGGGATCCTGTCTGATTCCTCCCACCCCATTCATATATCCAGGAAGGCCTAAGAGAAAGTCCTCTCCTGCTTTCCAATTTCTCAGCTCCAAGTTCTCAGAACCTATGGAGAGGTGTGATATGTTGGATTGAGTGTGGACCTGGGAGCCAAAAAAAAGGCTTGGGTTTAGGTTCTGCCTTAGATGCCATCTGTGTGACCTTGGGAATAGTTTTGCATCTGTTTGCTTATCTATGAAATGAGGACTATAAAAGCAGCTACCTCACACAATTATTATGGTGATCAAATGGCATGATGTATGTAAAGGGCTTTGTAGACTTTAAAGGGGTAAATAAATGTCAGCTATTATCATCACTATGACTGCAACAGCCAACCTAATACATAGAAAATTTGCACAGGAAAAGACTGGAGCTAGGGCACAGGGAGTCCAGGGAAGGCATCTCAGACATAATCGGATTATGTATGCCTAGAAAGTTTAAAAAAGAAAAGAAAAGCCCATGAAACCAGGTCCTGAGATGAAGCAGCTTCTAAGGAATGGCAACATCTTTAAGGCAGCACAATGGAGAAAGTGCTGGGCTTGGAGTCAGGAAGATCTGAGTTAAATCCCTCCTCAGATACTTACTAGCTGTGTGACCCTGGGCAAGTCATTTAACTCCTTTTGGCCTCAATTTCCTCATCTGTAAAATGGGAGTGATGATAAGATCTACCCTATTCAGGGTTTTTGTGAGAACTTAATGAAGTAATATTTGTAAAGTACTTTACAAACTTTAAAGTGCTATATAAATGCTAGCTGTTAAAATCATTATCTTTTTTTTTTTTGGAGGGAGGAAGGAAAGGCAATCAGGGTTGACTTGTCCAAGGTCACACAGCTAGTGAATGTGTCAAGTGTCTGAGGTTGGATTTGAACTCAGGTCCTCCTGACTCCAGGGCCCATGCTCTACTCACTGTGCCACCTAGTTGCCCCTAAAAGTCATTATCTTATGCACTCTCACTGCAGGAAGAAACGGGAGTGACACTTGCCAATTGGCAACCACTGTGTTCTAGACCCTCCCTGAACAACACAAAAACCTACCTTCTAATCAGCATCAAAAAATACAAAAGTGCCAGTTTCCTCACAGTCCAATAGAAAAATACCTAAGTGCCCTCTTCACCTTGACCCCAGGATATGTGGATGATTGCCTTCACTGGCTCCTCCCTCACCCAACTCCACTTCCCATATGCATTTAACAATAAAACCCCTTCTTCCCTGTTGCAGGATGAACTCGCCCTCAGTTACCCATCGTTATAATACACCATTATTATCACTGTGCACTCCTATGACTCTTGACACCTTCAAAATGCTTTACAAGTTATTTCCCTTAGTCATTCCTCATGGAAGGAGAAGTACCTGAGAGGAATTTAATACTATATTGAAAAAAAAACTCATTTAAAACTTAAAACTTTATTGGAAAGAAAAAAAAATTAGGAAGATACATTTGTACCACTTTCTGTTTGCCAAGCCGAAGGTTATAAGTCATTTCAGCAAATATCATGGCTTTTCTTTTACTGCACTGGTTAATGAAGACAGTCTAATTTTTCAGAATGCTTAAAAGAACAGGGAGGAGAGGCCCACAATTATTCTGAACACTGTTATATTGTTGCCCTGTACATAAAGGAAGCTGTAGCCACGGCTGGAACAGACCTACTCAGGCAGCAAACAGAAAACATCTATTTAGAACCCACTGAGCACATGGCACATACAGAACAGAAAGACCTACTGAAAGAAAAAAAGTGTGAAAGAGAGAGAGTTTTGGTACAAGAGAGGCTGGCTGTCCTATTGAGATTGCATCTTCATGGGGGCCTTCCAGTAACTTTCTAAAAGGAAACTGATAAAATTGCTTTACTTCCATTCAAATAAGAACAATAGGTATGGCCACTTTTATTGACCCACCTTTAGCCTTGGTAAAAACAAAAAACAAACAAAAAACCACTTTTTGGAATCACAAATGGGAGGTCTTGGGTACTGCAACTATGGAGTTCTTTATTCTACAAGGTAGAGAACTATATACCTATGTCCAGCACCATGCAGATACTGTGGGATGCTGTAGTGATCGGGGCTATCTTTCTGCTAGCAAATGTGGCATCTACTTCCACAAAGTTAGGTGGTGAGTGACTTACTGGTTCCCACTGGGTCCAGGATTCCCAAATATTTTTAGCAAATTCACTTAGTAAAATCTAATTTTGTTAGATTGAGCACTTGCTAAGAATAGAAAGGAAAAAAGGAAAAGGAAGAGAAGGAAGGAAAGAAGGAAGACAAGACACAAAAATGCTTAGCAGTACAATACCTTTGCTCAATTTTCTAGGTAGTTAAAAAATATCTGTCATAAGAGGTGATTATCCCAAGTGAAGATAATAATGGTGTGTAATAACAGTTAGGCAGGATGTTTGTTCAGATCTTTGATGATTAATCAGTTAATGCACACCTCCCTCCCTGATCCTGGAAAACGCTCTTTAAATGCTAAGTAGAGGTAGATATCAAAGAAATAATGACCAACCTATCAATGACCCCATCTCATTCTCCTGGAGGGGAAAGTGAATAGCAGCAAGAGGCACAGTATCCACAATAAGAGTAGAATCAATAGCCCTATAAGGAAAAAGGAAGAAACCAAATAGGTTTGGGAAGAGACTTTAGAGGTTTCTATTCTAATCTGTTAATTTTTAAGATGAGGAAACTGAGGCACAAAAATGTTAAATTGCTTGCCTATGACCAAGTAGGTATTAAGTAGCAGAGCTGGCATGCAAACCTAGATCCTCTGGCTCTTTTCACAGTGACGTACTAGGCATATTTATACAAAATGTTAGCCAAGTAATTAAGTAATTCACATATTAGTATTGCCCTCCCTCCTCCCTGCCACTTCATCTGGCTGAGGAAACCTTTACTGACTTTCAAAGATGCTGTCATTCTCCAGAATTGAGAATAGACAGAATGCCTTTTCTTGAAACATATCTTGTAGAGGGAGAAACTTCATACTCCTTCCTGAGCAGAGTCTAAACTAATGCCATATTGTCCTAGGAAAAAAACAAATCGAGCTGACTCTGGTTAAGTAGCTTCTGAAGTTTGTTTATTTTGAAGGCATGCTTTCTTCTATCACCATCATTATACAGGCATTGGCTACTGCTAAGTTTCTAGAGGTTGCAGCTCATCCTGGTCTCACATCCCTGCTTCTGTCTCTTCTGGAGAAAGTGAGTCCCTGTCATGACACCTTCCACTTGGGTGTGCTAATTTTAGGGAAGTAGCAGCAACATGACTTACCCATCTTTGTATTTTCTAATTTAGTTTTTTAAATTAACATTTTAAAATTTTCAATTAACACAAATCTACTTTCTCTCCCTCCCACTCCCACTCACTGAGAGAAAAGAAAAACAAAACTTTTAATAAATATGCATAATCTAGCAAAACAAACTTCTATATTGGCCATATACAAAACATCTAATTTTTTTTCAAAAGAGCAAATTCCTTGTTCAATCTAATGCCGATGCTGCCATCAACACATGCATTTTTGTCCTTATCCTCCCATGTTGCACATATTCTCTCTCTCTCTCTCTCTGTCTCTGTCTCTGGCCTTCTCTCTCTCTGTCCCTTTCTTTCCCTCTCCCTCTCCCTTCATCCTCTCTCTTCTTTCCCCCTTTCTTCCTCTCTCCCTCTGTCCTCCCTTTCTCTCTCACTCCCTGCCTCTTTTTAGATCTGTATGTCTCTTTCTCTGTTTCTCTCTGTCTCTGTCTGTCTCTCCCTTCCTTTCCCTCTCCCTCTCTTCATCCAAACCCCTTTCTTCCTCTCCTCCCTCTGTCGTCCCTTTTCCTCTCTTCCCCCCCCCTCTCTTTCTTTCTGTCTCTGTCTTTTTCTGTTTCTCCCTTCCTTTCCCTCTCCCTTCATCCTCCCTCTTTCTTCCTCTCCTTCCTCTATCCTCCTTTTTTCTCTCTTCTCCTCTGTCTCCTTTTCTCTCTCTCTCTGTCTCTGTCTCTCTCTGTCTTTTTCTCTCTGTCTCTCCCTTCCTTTCCCTCTCCCTCTCCCTTCATCCTCCCCCCTTCCTTCCTTTGTCCTTCCTTTTTCTCTCTTCCCCTCTGTCTCTTTTTCTCTCTCTCTCTGTCTCTCATCTCCACCCCACCCCTCCAACACACAGATTGTTTCATTTTTTTTCCATTTCCACACATAGGAAAGAAGCACATAGTCAACAATATTTTAGGATTCAGAATTTCCCCTACAGCAGACCATAATTTAAATAATTTTTCATCTCTTTCATTTTCCCTATAATAGAGACCCAGTCACAAATGGGAGATCCACATCACCATACACAGGAATTTTAGTCCTCAATAAGTTCAAACATCTCTTCCTCCTCCTGTTTTGCCTTTAGACTCACCTGTCTTCAGCTAGTCTTTGTCCTATAAGATTGGCCATACACAAAGCCTCATTTATATATGCACAACCTGTGCTTCTTTCCTGCTCTTAAAAAGTACTGACCTCATCCTACTGTGAGGAAATTTATAGTAAAGTTTAATAAATCACAGTAATAATCATGATAATTAAAAATACTTTGAACTTATACAATGCCTTATATTCAGTAACGTCATATAATATTTTGCAAACATTAACCAGTTAGGATCTTTGTGTCACTGCCAAAGGATAAGAGGTCTTTGTGAGTTTATTTTTGGATTCTGACATCTCTTTACATTTGTACAGGCTCTGGGATATGTAGGGAGGGCAGCTAAGGTGGTACAGTGGATAGAGTGCCCCGTCTGGAGTAAGGAAGACTCATCTTCCTGAGTTCAAATCTGACACTAGCTGTGTGACCCTGGGCAAGTCACTTAACCCTGTTTGCTTTGGTTTCCTCCTCTTTAAAATGACCTAGAGAAGGAAATGGCAAATCACTCCAGTGTCTTTGCCAAGGAAACCTCAAATGGAGTCATGAAGTTAGATACAACTAAAACAGCAGAACAGCAACATTTTTTAACCTGGCTTTTAAGGAAAGGGGGGCTAGAAGCATAGGAGGGACTGAATTAAGTGTGAAAGAACATGTGGAAAAAGCCAGCACAGTTAGCACAAGGAAGAGAGGTTAAGAAGTATGTAGGTATTTGGTCTCCATCAAAGCTATGGTCAGATCTAGCAAGAGATGGATTATATCCATCTGAATTAAACTAGCTGAGTTTTCTGCTATCCCGAAAGAAGAGTGCTTGCATTCAAGGCACTATGAGCATTATATTCTCCAGTAGGAGATGCAGGTTATAAGTAGCACGGTTGTATGTGACAGCCATGAGGTTCCTATGTTAGGAATATTTGGAAATGGACAAGTGTATTTGTATTTTCAATGGAAAAGTAGATGTTCAATAAGGTCAGTCAGTCAACAAGCATTTATTTACTGCCTACTATATGCCAGGCTCTGTGCTAAGCACTGGGGATAGAAAGATAGTCCCTGCTCTCAAGAAGCTCACAGTCTAGTGGGAGAGATAACATGTAAACAGGTATGTACAAACAAGTTATATGGAATAAATTGGAAACAACAAAAAGCAAGGCAGTCAATAAGCACTTATTAAGTGCCCACCATGTGCCAGGCCAAGAGCTAAGTGCTGAGGATACAAAGAAAGGTAAAAGCCAGTCCCTGCCCTAGGTGTGCTCATGATCTAATAAGGCACTAGAATTAAGGGGGATCAGGAAAGACTCACTCTAGAAGGTGAGATTTTGGCAGGAAAAAAAAAACCAGACAAACCAGGAGGCAGAAATGAGGAAGGACAGTATTCTGGGCATAGAGGACAACTAGTGAAAGAGTCAGGAGATGGAGTGTCTTGTGCAAGGATCAGCAAAGTCAGTGTCACTGTATTAGAGAAAGAGTACATAGTGGTGAATAAGGTGTAAGAATACTGGACAGGTGGGAGAAGGCAGATTATCAGGGGTTTTGAATAAGGTTAAGAGACAAGGAGTTGTCAAACAAACAAACTGTCCAGGATGTCTGCAGGCACCTATAGATCTCAGGTCTCTGCTCAGGGTTTCTATGTACTATGAAAAAGTGCCGGAATCGTGAGGTCACAGGAAGATTGGAGAATGCATTGGTCAGTTTCAGAGACCTTGAGATCCGGATCTGCCAAGGCTTTGAATTGTTCATGAAGGTGATGAAACAGGACATACTAATAACTGACATTTATATGGAACTTTAAGGTTTACAAAGCACATTGCACTTAGTAAATCATTTGATTCAAGATAGTAAGCTGTTATTATCTCTGTTTTACAGATGGGGAAACTGATTCTCCAAGAGTGGTGATCTACCCAAAGCAAAGTCACATGGCTTTTAAGTGCCAGATGCAGGCTTAGCCCTCCATCCTAGTTCCAAATTCAGCTCTATCTTTTCTTCGTACCAGTCTTCTTAACCATTTTGTGTGTGTGTGTGTGTGTGTGTGTGTGTGTGTGTGTGAGTGATGGAACCCTTTGGCAGTCTGATGACCTCAAAATAATATTTTTAAATACATAAAATAAAATACATGAGCTTACAAAGAAAACCAGTTATATTTACACAGTTAACAAAATATTACAAACCAATTCTCAGAATGCCCCTCCAAATCTCTTTGTGGACTCTAGGTTAAGGACCCTTCTTCTAAAGATATGAGGTAGGAAATAAGTACCTACTATTTGCTAGACACTTTACAAATATTATCTCATTTGATCCTAACAATGACCTTGTGAGGTAGGTGCTATTGTCATCCCCATTTTGCAGTTGGGGAAATTGAGGCAAAGAGACATTAAATAATTTACCAGGGTCACACAGCTAATGGGTGTTTAAGAGAAGATTTGAACTCAGGTCTTCCTGACTAAAGGTCCAGCATTTTATCCACTGGGCCACCTAGTTTCACCTGTCTCTTCATGAGCATATCTTGGGTTTCCTCTTCACTGTCAACATCCAGGGGTAAAAGAATAGAAGGTACAGGGGAATATTATTTATTCTATCAAACTTGAGTTCTGTTCTTCCACCTGCTCTCCCCCACCCCAGGCTACTCCCTAATACTCCTTTTTCTAGATCTAGAAATTATTTCTCTCTGTCTCCTTCCAGTTAGTCAATATTTATTAAGCACCTACCGGATACTGTGCTAAGTGCTGGGGATACAAAGAACACAAGAAGACATTCTCTACTCTCAAGAAACTCACAGTCTAACGGGAGAGACAATATGCCAGCAATTATATACCAACAAGATAAATCTAGGTTAAATTGGAAATAATCAACAGAAGGAAGGTACTAGAATTATAGGGAATCAGTAAACATTTCCTGCAGAAGGCAGGATTTTAGCTGGGACTTGAAGGAAGCTATGGAAGACAGGAGGTAGAGATGATCAGAGAAAGCATTCCAGTTATGGAAAACAGCCAGTGAAAATACCCAGAGGACATGGAGTTTCCAATGCCACACTGGAGCTGTCCATCTGTCATCTCTTGCTCTTACTGCATGACTGACCCATCCCCTTTTTCTGGTAATAAATCTCTTTGATAATATCTACTACATGTCAACTTACCAACAATTTGTCCTTGATAATAAGTGGTAGCTTATTAAATGTGCATGCCTTTCTCCACTGCCCTTAAGATAACATGAAATTTTGATACCTCAAAGATTGTGGTACTTTATGATTCACAACCATCTATCTATTTATATACCAG
>JAQQSZ010014777.1:0-11432 GCA_028646595.1 Phalanger gymnotis
GGGGGGGGGGGTGATAGAAGGGAGGGCAGATAGGGGGAGAAGGTAATGGAAAACAAACCCTTTCAGAAAGGGACAGGGTCAAGGGAGAAAATTCAATAAATGGGGATAGGTTAGGAAGGAGCAATATATAGTTAGTCTTTCACAACATGAGTATTGTGGAAGGGTTTTACATAATGATACACATGTGGTCTATGCTGAATTGTCTGCCTTCTTAGGGAGGGTGGGTGGGGAGGGAAGAAAGGAGAGAATTTGGAACTCAAAGTTGTAAAAACAGATGTTCAAAAACAAACAAAAAAAAGTTTTTGCATGCAACTAGGAAATAAGATACACAGGCAATGGGGCATAGAAATTTATCTTGCCCTACAAGAAAGGAAGGGAAAAGGGGATGAGAAGGGAGTGGGGTGACAGAAGGGAGGGCTGACTGGGGAACAAGGCAACCAGAATATACACCATCTTGGAGTGGGTGGGAGGGTAGAAATGGGGAGAAAATTTGTAATTCAAACTCTTGTGAAAATCAATGCTGAAAACTAAATATATTAAATAAATCTAAAATCAGTGAAAAAATTAATTAAAAAAACGACTAGAATGGAGGGAGGAGGTAGTAAAATGACCACTGGATTTTGATTCAGCAGACCTGAATCTGAATCCCTACTCTTCTATTTATTATCTGTGTGGTCTTGGACAATTATTCAAACCCTCTGGGTCTCTTTCCTCAAGTATGAAATGAGGAAAGTTGGACTACATGGCATTTGAGGTCCTTTCTGGCTCTTAATCTAGGAAAATTCTAAAAATCGTGTCAACCAGACTGAAGCAGCCTCTAACCTGTGGATGGTTAGAGCCAAACAGAGCAGGCTAGAGACAAGAGAGTCAAGAATCAAAGAGAAATTTAATTTCAAAGAGGGAGATGGCTTGCAGGCAAGGACACATGTGCTGGAGCCCTGCCTCCAATGGGGGGCGGAGACACACTATAGTGTGGCTAAAACTTGTTTTATATACTTGTGGCTAGACAAAGAGTCAAATAGTGTGGTGTAACAAGGTTGTCTAGTGACAAAAAAAATCCATTCATAGCGTGGCTTCATGGTGCTTGCCCAAGCTCAGGGACCATCAGTTCCAGAAGGTGACCCAAAGGATTGCTGTTATGCCAAGCTCAGGAGATGGCTTGCTTGTCGTGCCTTGGCTCTGGAAAACACAGTGTCTCCTATTATCTTGGCATTTATAATATGAGAACTTTGAGCAATAAAGAGAGAGTTAGGAAAAGGAAGGGAAAGGAGGGGAGGAGAGGGGAGGGGAAGGGAGGGAACAAATAAGCATTTATCCATCTGCTATGTGCCAGGAACAATATGAAGTACTTTTTACAAATATTCTCATTTGTCTCTCACAATAATCCTGTGAAGTAAGCACCATTATCATCACCATTTAATAGGTGAAAAACCTCGGGCTGTTGGAAGTGAAGTAATTTGACTTGGGTCACATAGCTGGATTTCAACTCAAGTTTTCCTGACTCCAGGAGAAGATGTTCTAAGAGAATATCCTGAATAGAACAACAACAAAAAAAAGGGCTATAGTTGTTTTAGTTGTATATTACCTTAATATCCCACTGAAAAGTGGAAAATTGCTCAGCCAATCAAATATTTTACCTTTGTGGCCAAAATAGTAATATTTGGAAACGTTTTTATGATCTATGACATAGGAAAAAATGCTCACATAGTTTATTCTGTTTCTTTCTGAGTTAAATCCAGAATGTTTTCATTACTAAACTACATTTTTATAATATGTTTAATATTTTTAAATTGAATTTTGAACCTGGAAACCCAGCTATCAGATATTATTGTGGGTTTTTTTTTTCACCACAATGTTGATGATGAGCACCACCTACTAGAAAATATAATGACAGGCTAGTGAGCATGTAGAGGAATGTAATGACCAGGATGTTGAAATGACTTGAAGTGCAATAAGGACTGGTTGGAAAGTGGCTTTTTAATCTGCAGAAAATATGATTTGGGGGGACATTTGAAAAGAGTTTTTGTAGAAATGGGATTAGTTTTGTTCCTCTTGGGTCCTAATATGAAAATCCCAATGATTAGAAGACATGAGGAGGAATAGTTTTATTCAATAAGGGGGGAAAACTTCCCAAGAATTAGGGAATGATGTGCCTTCTAAAGTAGTGAGTTCTCCACCACTGAAGATTTTCGTCACATTAGATGGATACTTGTCAGGGGTAGTGCAGACAAGGTTCATGATTTGGTAGTTAGAGCTAAGCATGATGTATTAGAAGCAACCAAGCTGAACTCTCTCAAAATTCATCTTCAAAGAACTTTCAAATAATGCCTTAAATAAAATTTTGGAGTGGTAGAACCAAAAAAAGGTCAAGGCAAGACATTTTTTCAGACTAAGGAAACTTAGGAGGTTGGCAGGAAAAGTTTGTGACACTGGGGTGGAGGCCTCTCTAGGGCCCCCACACACGGGGCAGCACCAATATTGAGAGCAGCAGCAGCAGCTCTGGGAGTTCTCAGCTCAGAGACATTCTTGGTCACAGTTCTAGGCAGAGAGGAGAACTGGGGGTTGGTCACAAAGGAACAGGGGCCCTAGTAGCAGTAAGGCAAAGAGAAGCACTAGTGCTTGTGGCTACAGGGAACTAGGGGCTCTTTCTGGCTAAAGACAAGAGCATAGACCAGGAAGGCAGTGACCAAACTTTTCCCCATTTCATACCATCTCAGAAGCACCAAAGATTGGTACACTCTCAGAACTAGTTTAGAAAATAAAAAAGCAGCACCAAAAAAAATCCTGAAGCTTGGCACAGTGCTTCCCCACCCCCAAATTATCAAAGCCCAACTTTAACATAAAGTTCAAAGTCAAAAAATAGTCTCAGAGTGGACTGGAAGGAACTCTGGTGCTGCTACTTTAGAGCCTTCTATCTTCAGTGGCTTCAGCCTCCAAGGACCAAGCTGAACTGTTAGAGAGGTCAATGGACTAAGTAGGGACAGAGCAAGATGGCAGGTTAGAGGAAAATCAGCTTGTACTCAGGCACAGCAACAGCAGTGGCAGCAGCAGCTTCTGGAGTTTTCACCCCAGAGACATTCTGGATCATAGTTCCCAGGCAGAGGGGAGAACTAGGGCTCAGTCACAAGAAGGTAGGGCCCTGGTTTCACAGTTTTAAGGGAAAGAAAAGTGCTAGTGCTAATGCTTGTGCCTAGAGAGGATCAAAAGCCATCCTGGCTAAAGACCAGAGAGACTAGGGGAGTAGTGACCACACTTCTGTTTCATATCATCTTGGAAGCATCAAAAAGTTTCAGATAGCCAGAACTAGTGTTGAAAAAAGCAGCACAAAAAAACCCCTGAAATTTGGGACAGTACCTCCTTACCCCCAGGTAAGCAGAACCCAACTTTAACTTAAATCTCCAGGTCAAGTAACAGTCTAGAAAAATGAGCCAACAACAGCAATGATGAAAGAATTTGACCATAAAAGCTATTCCAGTGGAAGGTAAGACCAAGACCATAAACTTGGAAGAAGATGAAAATATGAAAGCTGCTAAATGGAAAAAAGAAGTACCAAAGAAAATTAATTCCTTAAAAATTAGAATTGGACAATCAGAAGCTAATGACTCAATGAAACATTAATAAATAATAAAAAGTCAAAATAATTTTTAAAACTAGTTGTGAAATATTTCATCTTATAGAGAAACAGCTGATCAAGGAAAGTTAATTTAAGAATTATTGAACTACCTGAAAGCCATCATCAAAGAAAGAACTTAGACAACATATTTCAAGAAATTATCAAGGAAAATGGCCCAGATACCTAAGATCCAGAGGGTAAAATAGAAATTGAAAAAATTCACTGAACACCACCTAGTCACCCTTAAAAATAGAAGCAGATAACAGAATAGATTAAAAATCAGAATCCAACAATATATTGTTTAAAAGAGGCATTCTTGAAACAGAAAGATACACAAAGTTAAAATAAAGAATTGTAGCAGAATCTAATATGCTTCAGCTAAACTAGAAAAGAAAAGGCAGAAGCAGCAATCATGATCTCAAAGCAAAGCAAAAATAGACCTAGTTAAAAGGGACAATCAGGGAAACTAAATTTTGCTAAAAGGTATCTTAGTCAATGAGGTAATATCAAGAAAAATTTTATAGCAAGTTTCTCTGGCCTAATTTCTTAAATATATGCTGAGTTTAAAACTGTGTCAAATTTGTAAAAATAAGAGACATTCCCCAATTGATAGATGATCAAAGTAAATAAACACACAATTTTCAGAAGAAGAAATAAAAGCTATCTATAGTCATACTTAAAAAATGCTCTAAATAGCTATTGATAAGAGAAAGGCAAATTAAAACTAAGAGGGACCACCTATTGCCTATAAGAAATAAAGAATGCTGGAGGGGAAAAGGAAAAATAGGTACATTAACAAAATATTCATGGAATGGTGAACTGGTCCAACCATTCTGGAGAATAATTCAGAACTAGGCCCAAAGGGCTATAAAATTGTGCATACTCTTTGACCTAGCCATAGGTCTTTATCTCAGAAATAAAAGGAAAAGGACATACATACCTATATATATATATATATGCATATGTATATATATATGTATGTATATATATATATATATGCTCATGTAATATTTATAGCAGCTCTTCCTGTGGTGGCAAAGAACTGAAAATTGAGAGGAAGCTAATCAATTGAGGAATGGCTGAATAAATTGTGGCATATGATTGTGATGGAATACTATTGTATTATAAGAACTGAAGAGGGGGTGATTTCAGAAAACCATAACAGGACCAATAAGAACTGAGGTAAAGTGAAGTGAGAAGCAGGGGGAAGCACACAGTGACACCAGTGATATGATTATTATCAACTATGAAAGACTTGGCTACTCTGACCAACACAATGATCCAAGACAATTCCAACGGACTCATGATGAAAAAAAGCTATCTGCCTCCAGAGAGAGAAGTGATGAACTCTGAGTGCAAATTGAAGTATATTTTTCTCCTTTAATTTTTTTTTTTGCTTAAAAAAAGATGGCTAGTATGTATGGAAATATGTTTTGCATGATTTCACATGAATAATTGATATCATATTAGTGGCCTTCTCAGTGGGTGTGGGAGGGTGAGGAGGGGGGAGAGAATTTGGAATTCAAATTAAAAGGAAAATAATGTTGAAATAAATAAATAATAAAAATTTTAAAAGATTCATGATTTCACTAGGGAGTGGCCTAGATGATTTCTGTGGTCGATTCCAACTCTAATATTCTATGATTTTATAATTCAGTCTTCTTTCATTTATACAGATTCATCAGAAAATATTATTCCATTGCACATATCTTCAATATATATTATAGAGAAACAGCTGGAAGGCCCAGTGGATAGAACACTGGATCTGGAGTCAGGACACTATCCAGGCTTAGACATTTATTAACTGTGTGGCCCTGGGCAAGTCACTTAACCTCTAACTCCCTCAGTTTCTTCAAGTAGTTTATTGTATCAAATAAAATAATATTTATAAAGTGCTTAGTATTAGTGCCTGGCACACAGTAGGTGTTTAATAAATATTTGTTTCTGTCCATCCTGTATTGACCTGTTTTGCTGATTTCACCCTCTTCATCTTTGTTTTCTTTTATCTTTTTGTTGGGGGAGGGTTGTCATGTAGTGTGGCTCTCTTGGATGGGCAAGATGTCATATAAGGAGAAATTTAGGTGAGGTAAAAACTAAGTATATCAATAACATTTTTTTTTAAATTGAAGGATATGAACAAGACTCGTATGGCTGTGGATAGTTGTGGTGGTTGTGGACAAGTCATAATCTACATCATTGGATGAATTGCCTGGTTCTATAAGATCACAGATGCATTTAAGTAGCTGAATTTAAAAGATACCTCAGTCTCCACCTATAATTTTTTCCCAGCATATTCTGGGCCCATAGCTATTCTAATTTGCATGAAGTCACCTAATCAAAAATTTAGTCAATGACATTTTAAGCACCTTAGATAGTAACCACAAAAATATTTCTAAGGATAAAGTTATAGTTTGGAGGTAAAACTTGGAAAAAAAATTGTCTTCTGTAGTATCACACAAAAAGCTTATGCTTTCTAGAACTAGACCTTCTAGGTCATCTTTGCTCTAGAAACATTCCCTCATCTGTCTGGTGCTCATTCTCTGCCCCCTTCTCTGTATACCCACCCACACTCACCCCCATCCATATCTAGACTCTTGGTGACAAATTCCGTCTTCAGTGAAAACTGAAAGACTGACACCTCCCTACCTAGAAAATGGTGGAGCTGGAGGGGATCAACCATCTTCCTCTGATTGCTAACCCTCCATTCCCCTTCTTACAAAACACTTGACCTGTACCTGCATATTGAGGGACCCTCTGTGTTGGTGAGCCTAGATATTTTACACTGAAAACTGAATCCTTGCCCTGTTTTCCTTTTCTCATTCCCAGGTTAATCATCTTCCCTTGGGTGAGGCCAAATTCCCCATTACGAAAGGCATTAATAATTCTTTTTATGTGACTGACTGGCTTGATTTTTCTGTCAAAAACTCAAAGTAAACCCTTTACAAAGAAAAAAATTAGGTTACTGCAATGAACAGGGATTTGGTCAATGGTCCTGTTATTTTGAGCTCTAAATACTTTTTGCAACCTGCCAGTATGAAAGTGTAATTACATGGTTCATAAATGTTTATTTCCAAACTACCAATGTCATATTTGCATTGCCACACCTGCCACTAGTTAATTAGGTAGCAATTTCAGAATTCTAGCCAGAAGAGGGGTAAAAATTATTGAACTAATTTTGATCTTTTAATGTGGATGAAAAAATGGAGTCATTTAGATTCAGGAAAGACTCAAATTGAACATTTTGGTCAATTTAGAAAATAGCAAACTTATTCTATATTTTTAAACATAACTTCAAAATGCTTTTGAGCTGATATATAGAAACAGATTCAAGTAGCACTATTTCCAAACTAGGAACAACTCCACCCTGGATAAGTATATTCGATATTTCTTAAGCATACAAGTATTTTTTTAAATACTGTTTTGCCCCTTTTCTGTAGTGAAAGATAGATTTTAAATTAAAACTGCTTGAGTCAATAATTCTTTAAAAACACAGATATAGTATAAGGATTTTCTTTCTATATCTTGGTTCTATTACTAAATTCATTGTGGATTAGGGAAGTAACTCATCTATATATTGGGCTCTTTATTAGAGACTTATAATAGATACATTTTTCTTGATCCTGCCATAGATAAAAATAATGTTCCTTCATGGGTATTCAGGAACTTTCAGTCTTTGGTTAAAAAGGTCTGATTGAAAATCAGATACAGAATGAAGAATTATAAGTTCCCAGTTGCTTTGAAGTCAAATGGAGGGGGCACTTGATTATTATGAAGGCTAGAATTGGATTAAAGAATCGTACTTAAAGGTGTACTAGTGCTCAGAAAGCGCCAGACCTTGGAAGTACCTGGCCCTTGATTGTAGCAGCTGGAAGTGATTTAACAAGTACTTGAAGTGACAGAATCAAATGCTTTATATGATGAATGGGCCATTTCAATATAGTAAATGATTTTGCTCTTTAAAAATCAGAATTAGTTTGTGTTTTTATGAGAAGTAAGTCCTAGTAGGGTAGGATGCATTCACCTACACATGAAATATAGACTCACATATATCACAAATACGTGTTTGATCCTACCCAGTGAAGATGTTACACATACACATAGAAATTCACATAACCTACAAAGAGGCTTCCATACATACATCTGTTGCACCTGTTACTCAGACCCACATAAGCCAAAGGTAATTATTATTAACCTTTTTTGCTGCCTATATTTTGAGGTACCAAACCTATGGTTAATGTAGGGTAGAGTAGCCTTGGGGGATGACAGTAAACAGAGCAAAAGAAGCTGAATAAATGTCATAAAACAGAGGTACTTCTCTCTCTCTCTCTCTCTCTCTCTCTCTCTCTCTCTCTCTCTCTCTCTCTCTCTCTCTTTATCCTGTTCCAACCAATAGTAATCAATATTAGCATAGTAGAATAAGATTTCAGAGCAGCTGGGCATGATAGAGAGTAGCCTTGTAACTACAAAGACCTTGTTCAAATTCTACCTTTGACACATACTGTCTACATGATACTGGTCAAATCATTTGACCTCTCAGAGTTCTAAGTAGCCCTTTAAGATTATAAATTATGGATAATGTGATGAGATGCAATGGTAGGGAATTTCTATATGAGTGAAATCTCTATATCAATAAGATCACAGGTCCAATCCCCATCTCTATCTCTACCTTAAGATTTAGAAAGCATATTCTTCACAACCCTGTGAGATAGGTGGCACCAGTATTATTATATCCACTATACAGATGAGGCTTTCTGGTAAAATCTGTAAAATGAATACAATATGTATGACTAAGCTGTACTCATCATTCTGGCCCTGGCCCAAGGTAGGGCCAAGGTCAAGACTTTGGCCAAGTCTTCCATAGTACATGCTGATACTTCCTCAGTTAAAAAGGGAAAGCTTTGATGAGGAGATTTGTACTCTAGGAGGGGCTAAGGATGCTGCAGAAGTAGTACAATAGGACTATATGCTTTACCTGATGATACTAGATAACTAACTGAGCAACAGAGGTAGAAAACAGTGTCCATCTCAGAAGCAGGGTCAGTACCAGGGGAGAGGTACCCTGGAAAGTGACCAACCTAAGGGACGCTGTCTGGGATAGTTTGTAGTTTTCGGTATGGTAATAACAATGAGTATCTGAGTTCCACAAATCTTTGATTTTGTGTACTCACTTTTTCCCCCCAAAGTCATGTGTGTTTTTCCACCCAGACATATAAGACTGGTCTTGACTTCCAGCACCCCCTAAATTCATTTCATCTGGGCAGCTTTTACCTGGCTTACTTTCCAGGGAAACAAGCATATCTAAATAGCAAAAGACTACTTGTTGTTTGGGCTGATCATGTATCATGGCTAGTAGAATTGTAGGATTAAGTCACAGAAGGAACCTTAAAGCATAAGCTATAACTAAGACCAGGTAAGTAGCTAGGAGTTTGTTTGAGCATCTTAAAATTTAGAGGATGCTGTATCAGCAGCATAGATAGACTGAGTCTTAGCATCTAGGTAGAAATAATAATTAGTTAAAACAGAAATGTAACAGAGCTCACTCTTCCTTCCTGGAGCCACACTACAGGGAAATTCCTTTCTGACCCAACTATATCACCTCACCAATCACCAAGATTCAGCTTCGGTATAGTCCAGTGTCTCTTTCCATTCAAGGACTTCTGTATCTTGTCTGTCTCCCTACCCTAACTAGATGTGTAGTTTTACAAAAGTGGTTTGAAGGTATGTTTAGAACTGCTTGACCTGGGAATATTTTGTGAATAATAATCAAAATTCCCATTTAGGCTCAGTTTAGAAATCATCTGGTTTAGTCTCATTCTTAGATGAAATACCTTCCTTGAAGTCATATAGGTTGTAAGTTATGGAATCTTCATATGGGAGAAGAAGAAAAAACCGTGATGGTCAACTTTATTTAAACTCACGCGTATGTCTACTGATCCATTTCATAGATTCAAGAAGACCCAATATATGAAGCATTAATAATCCTTGTGTCCTTTTTCTTTCTTATGTGGTTTTAAATTCTCAAAACCTGCATAGCAGATGAAGCTCAAATTCAAAGTCACAAAGTCAGGTAATGAGTAAAGAAAATCTGTTAATTTGCTTTTATCCCATCTGCGAGGTATATTGAAAATAATTCTCTCTCCTTGAACTTAAGACCCACTTGGACTTAACTTTGGGAATTTTTTTCCATTTTATGCTCACTCTCTTCTAAAACTTATCAAATCTGTCATCCAGCCCCATCAACTTAACTGAAACCACTCACACCAAAATTATTAATGATCTCTTACTTTCCAAACTTAATGACTTTTTCTCAGTCTTCATCCTTCTTTACTTCTCCACAGCATTTTATACAGATAACCATTTCCTATGGGATTTTCTCTACTCATTTGGTTTTCATGACACTACTCCATCATTCTCTCTTTATTCTCTTCATACCTTTCTGACGGGCCTTTCTCGGTCTTCTTTGCTAGATTCTCATCCTTCATCCTTCTGGATCTTCAAGCCCTTTCCTCCATTGCTCTGTCATGGGCCTTCTCTTTTCTTTCTATGGTGGTTTCTCCATTGGTGGTTTCATCTACTTCAATGGATTCGGTTGCCATGTCTACTAAGACCAATATGTCCAAATCCAGTCTCTCATCTGAGTTCCAATCTTGCATCTCCAACTGCCTATAGGACATTCCCAACTGAATATCTCATAGACGTCTCAAACTCAAACAGAACTAATCTTTTCCCTCAAAACTCCCCACTATTCTAAAAATCCCAATTGCTCTTGAGGACATGACCATTCTACCAGCCCCCAGATTCACGTTCTCAGAGTTCTTCTCAACTTCTCACTCTCTCTCATCCCAACATACCAGTCTGTTGCCAAATCTTGTTACTTCTATCTTCACAAGTTCTCTCACATACTCTCCTCTCCATTCACATAGACACCTCCCTAGTTCAAACTCATTACTTCTTGCCTAGATTCAAGTTTCTTGCCATTACAATATATCCTTTACTCAGGAACCAAACAATTTTCCTAAAGCGTAGGTCTATGCACGTTGCTCCCCTCTCTCTTTTATACAATAAATTCCAGTGACTTCTGGGTCCTTCCAGAATGAAAAGCAATGTGCTCTGTTTGGCATTTTAGGCCAATTCACAACCTAGTACCTTCATTTCATGTATTGCTGTCCTCTACATGCTCTTTGGTCTAGAGATACCAGTTTACTTGCTGTTCCTTACACACCTCATTCCATCTCTACTCTCTATTCCATTTACACCAATTGTCCCTTACACTTGGAATACTCTTTCTCTTCACTTTCTCTTCTAGACATCCAGAGTTTCTTTAAAGACTAAATGCCGAAGATGGCGGCTGGAAAGCAGGGACTAGTGTGAGCTCCCCGCCAAGTCCCTCCAAAAACCTATAAAAAAATGACTCTGAACCAATTCTAGAACTGCAGAACCCACAAAACAGCAGAGGGAAGCAGGGCTCCAGGCCAGGACAGTGTGGATGGTCTCTGGGAAAGGTCTATCCCTTATGGAGCTGGAAGCAGAGGGGAGCAGAGCCCAGCATGGACGGCGCAGACCAACCAGACCAGGAGCCGGATGGAGCGTGCCCTAGCACCCTGAATCAGTGAGCTGCAGCAGTTACCAGACTTCTCAACCTACAAACACCAAAGACAACAGAGAAAGTTAGTAGGAAAAGCTGCTGGGGACAGGGAGTTTGCAGTTCAGCCACCGCCCAGGGGGCAGCAGAGGTGGGGCAGCAAGTTAGAGAAGTAGAGGAAAAATTGGGAAGAGAAATGAGAAGGATGTGAGAAAACCATGAAAAACAAGTCAATGA
>JAQQSZ010014779.1:0-11431 GCA_028646595.1 Phalanger gymnotis
GGGTCAGTCTATTTTTTAAGGTGTTGTTTTCTTCAGTTTGCTTTTCAGTATTTTTTTGAGTCTCTTTTAGCAAGTCATCGACTTGGTTTTCTCTCATCCTTCTCATTTCTCTTCCCAGTTTTTCCTCTACTTCTCTAACTTGCTTTTCTAAATCCTTTTTGAGCTCTTCCGTGGCCTGAGACCAGTTCATGTTTTTCTTGGAGGTTCTAGTTGTAGGCTCTATGACTTTGTTAACTTCTTCTGACTGTATGTTTTAGTCTTCTTCGTCACCAAAGAAGGATTCCAGAGTCTGAGACTGATCTGGGTGTGTTTTCGCCGCCTGGCCATGTTCCCAGCCAACTTACTTAACCCTTGAGTTTTTCAGCAGAGTATGACTGCTTGTAGACTAAAGAGTTCTATGTTCCACGCTTGGGCGGATGCGCTGCCTCACCAGCACTCCTCCTTGCCCAAGCACCCCCAACCAGGACTGGGCTTAAGTATTCAGCAGGCTCTTTACTCCTGCTCTGATCCACCACTTAATTCCTCCCACCAGGTGGGCCTGGGGCCAGAAGCAACTGCAGCCTTAGTTCTAAAGCTCCCCCACCTCCACTGCCCCAGGGGCGGTGGCTGAACCGCAAACTCAGTCCCCAGCATCTTTTCCCACTAACCTTCTCTGTTGTCTTTGCTCTTTGTGGGTTGAGAGGTCTGGTAGATGCCACAGCTCAGTAATTCATGACTGTAGGGCACTCTCCGCTCGCCTCCTGGTCTGGTCGGTCTGCGCCGTGCACGCTGGGCTCTGCTGGGCTCAGCTCCACTCCCCTCAGCTGGGAGCTGGGAGCTCCGTGCGGGACAGACCTTACTCAGAGACCATCCAGGCTGTCCTGGGCTGGAGCCCTGCTTCCCTCTGCCACTTTGTGAGTTCTGCAGCTCTAGAATTGGTTCAGAGCCATTTTTTTATAGGTTTTTGGAGGGACTTGGTGGGGAGCTCATGCAAGTCACTGCTTCCCAGCTGCCATCTTGGCTCTGCCCCCCAGCTTACATAGTTTTGTCCTGAAGTAATGTACTTTATGTGTGATATATATATAAGAATATTTTTTTCCCCTTCAAGTACACTCTCTGTCCTAATTTTCTTCTTTAGGGCTGCTGAAATGGGAATGCCAAATAAGAAAATTCTCATCAGACAAAAGCCTTCTGAAACAAGGTAAATGAAAGTAACTGAAGCTATTCCTGTAGGAAATTATTTTTCTCCTATGAGAAAGAATTATTTTCTACTAAGTCCTGTGCCTGCTTTCTTTTCTCTCTCTTTTTCTCCCTTCTTTCCTTCCTTTCTTTTTCTCCTTTCTTTTCTTTTTTCTTTCTCTTTCCTTTCTTTCCTTCTCTGTCTCTCCTTTCCTTCCTGCTCTCTCTATTTTCCTCCTGTCTTCCTGCCTTCCATTAGCAAAATATTACCTGTTTACATAAGATTATAGACCTTGGGATTACATAAGGATGTAATAAGGCTACCAAGCAGAGTTACCAGATAATAGCAAGAACATAATGAGGATATGCTTGGGAAATGCTGGGAATGGGAAATTTTAGTCGTGATTTAAATCCAGAGTCCCGGCTTACTCCTATATGGCCTTTTTTTACTGCCTTGGGAAAGTCATTTAAAATTTTTAACTTTTTTTCCTTTATTTTAATATGAGAATAATATATTCTGTCAGATTTGAGAAGATTAGGCTTTTTTTTTTTAAATCACTGTGTTAGTCACGCAGAAGAACAAGGGATTAAAGCTAATTTTAGACAACATTGTTTTTCATCATACAGTTTTCTATAGGCCTAGTCTATTAGTAGACAAATACTGGGTGCCGTATTTGACACAGGTGCTATTCTTTAAAAATTCAGTAAAAACTTTGGACATACGCAAGGAGAACCTATTACACAGTTAGCTCCTAACTTAATATTTTCCTTTACAAAAGGTAATGTAAAAAAGCCAAATTTAATTTGTTTATTTTTCAAGTAAACTAACTTATGTTCTTTGTTAACAGAGTACTTCAGCCAAGTCAAGGACAGAATGCCCTTATTCATAGGCCACTTTGTAGACAAGGGTAAGAGTATGATATACATTAGTTTATATTTGAAAATATTTAAAATAAAAGACAATTTTGAGTGTAAATTATTCATATTCATGATAAATATTGCAAATACTTTTTTAAAAATGTGGTCACTTTTTTTACTTAAAAATATATTAAAATTTTTTCAGATTTCTTTTTGTGTTAGAAAACAGTTTGAAAGTAAATTGGGCATTGGGCATACTGTTGTGTATTGTGTTTTCATTATCATGTTTTGCCATGTTTTTTGCATTTACTTCGTACAGTTTTGGTTCCATTAACAACATATAAACAGCATTGAGACTGCACAGGGGTGTAGGTCAGCATAACCAGAATGATGAGGTTGTGGAATGTGGATTATATTCTCTCATCGAGAACAAGTGTAGCTTCCTACAGGGTTTCTGACTGCTACTGTGTTCCTTTTTCAGCTACTCCTACTGAACAGTGTGATGCTTGTTTTCTTTGTAAGTTACAGCATTTAGACTGTACTGTGTGGCTTATTAACTTTTCTATATTTAATTAGAACCCCTAAGACATCAGTGAAGGGGGTTGAGCAAAATAGAGAGAAGTCCTCAGACAACAGAATACGTAACAGAGTGCGTGTTTCAGGTGTGTAGAAAATGAGTTTCTGAATCTCATTTCATTTACAAAAAAGTGAGTAAGATGCTCTAATCCACGTCATTTAAGTGGAACATATTGTTTTCTTTTTCTTGCCACTATAACTTCAGCATGTATATTAAATCATTCCTCATCAAAGGAATGTGTTTGCAATTTAGTGATGTTGAGAAGGTGGTGGAGAATTAAGGAAATACGTGATTAGGTTTCTAGAAACATCTCTATCCATAGACTACCATGTAAACTTTGCAGTTCAGAAAAAAAGTATGAAATGCGAATTATGTCTCCCTTTCAAAAAAATGAATACCAGGAAACGATGGTGTTGTGCCTGAGCTGCCCTAAATCTATGCATGTCTCTTGTTTTGCTGTGGGGAAGTGTATGACCTTGTAATTTGGTAGTTATAGTATGGTAACGGCAAATAAGGAAATAATTATTTGATCCCCCCCTACCTCCCCCAACTACAATATCATTTGGGAGGAGAATTTTTTTTAGGAAAGTTTTTTTTCTTTTCTCCTTGTTTTCTTGCTTAATACAAAACAGAAATTCCAATTAGTTATCCTCCAGTTTATTACAGAGGGCTTGTTTCAGAGCTTAATTTTTAAATGGTGGCAAGAAGACAAATACAATATTCAAATAAATCCAGAGAGCTTATAAAACTTGTTTTTGTTAAATATTTAGTTCTTACTAACAGAATATTTGGGAACTATTCACTAAAATTATTTATGTGTTACTAATGAAAATACCTTTATTAACACATAAAAAAGTTAATTCTAACTTGTAAGGTGGAACACATCTGTAGATTAATACCAACAAATACCAGATTTAACAGTCACAGAATTTTCATTACTTAGGAATAAAATCTGTCTTCAGAGTTAAGAAAAAATGAGCACTGTAAGGATTTTTTTTCATGTTACATTGTTAAATAAGAGTTTAACATTAAGTATTTTAAGAGATCAGATCTTTGTGAGATGAATGCCAAATATGTAACCGATCATAGAATATTACATTTGGAAGGGATCTTAGAGAGATCATCTAGTCCAACCCCCTCATTTTTCAGATGAGGACACTGAGACCCAGAGAGGGGCGATGATGTCCAAAGTCACACAGGTAGTTTGCAGCAGAGTCAGGCCTCAAACCCAGGCCTGTTGACCCTACTGTACTATACTCTGTGAGTATAACTCTTAATAGTGCATATGTAGTATAATCCATTTTAAAACTGAGCCATTTAAAATCATAATTTATAGTAAGTGGGGTTACTTTAAAGGGAATTACATATTGAATGTTACTTTACCTTCAGGTGCATTCAGAATCTAATAGTTTAAATGATGGCCAAAATCAGGAAAAATTTCACAAAATGACTAATGCATCTTCTGCTGTTTTTAAAGGCCATGGCACTATTATAACTAAATAACATTATAGTTCTTTCTAGGATCTAAGAGGCAAAAATTTTGATAAATTTCCTGGCCATTTAGAGTTCTGAGAAATAGGGAAGTACTGGGAGATTTCTAGATATTTCCTCATTGTAGTATATAATTTGTGTGTGTGTTTTTTTTTTAATCAAATACTCCAGTTGACTACACTGAATTTTTCCTATGTTATATCTTCCCTCTCGTTTCATTTCCAAATGTTTGACTGTCACTTTTGATTCATCATATTTGTATGATCTGCACTTATTTAATAACCTAATTACTTAAGTGCATATCAGTCAATACTCAACAGTATATATTTTGAAATATATATAGTCACTGGGCTTATATATAAAATATTTACAATCACATGGATTTGTATCACGACTGAATTACAGATGAGTTTCACCCTTGAAATGTAAAATTAATATGCAGCTGATCATATACTAAAATTAACTTTAACTGTTTTCCTTACAGTTCTCAGTGTCATGTTCTGTAAATAACAGTATTAGAATATGACTTTTGATTTATATGATCTTGGAATTTATTTATACTGGGATCCATACAATTCTCTTTAAAAGATAGCTTTTCCCTATTTACAATTTTTTATTTCCCCAAATATATAGTTTATTCTAATTTTAATTCATGCTGGCTTGACCTGAGTGGAGAATGTACGTTTTATATTGTCACTATACAACTTTACGTGTGTTATCCTATATTTATTATATGTTCACAAAAAAAGCAGAAATTGAAATCTCAAATGGAAAATTTAAGCTCTGTAGTAAAAGTTATGAGGTTTATGGAGGCTTGTTAATTATCTTCATCATTCAAATTGACATCAGTTATTTCATACACACCAAAGACATGTGATTTCATCACTGTGGGAATTATCATTGGGAAAATTCCTTCCATGCATGTAGCTTGCAAGCCATGGATAACTTACTGTCATAGAGAATGAGCTGAGGCTGAGAGCTTATCTAACTTGCCCATAATCACAAAGCTGTTAAATGTTATAGGTGGGATTTGAACTCCGGTCTTCCTGACTCTATAGGCAACATTCTAGTTAATATGGCAGGCTGTTTCTCCCAGCGTTCTAATGTCTCAAAATATTGTCAAAGAATCTTTTTAGTTATTTATACTTAATTTGATGGTATATGACATATAGTGTAATTCAGAAAGTAATAATTTATAGAAAAAAATAACTGGTTTTACTTTGTTTTTAGGAGCATATGCAGGAAAAACCCAAAGAAAGCAGCCAAATGTTGCGACAATTTAAGAAGACAGCATTCACTAGGATAAAACAATGTGGTCATGCTCATGTATTTTTCTTTGCCCAAGAAAATGAAGTGGAAGGTTGAGGATTATTCACTAATGTAGAGAAATTCTACTCTAAATCCATTTTTTCATTAATAATAGGTTTAGGTGGGGAAAGACTTAATACAGAGAAAAATACTTTAAGTCTGTGCTTTAACTATGTAGTCACAATTTTGATATTTATGTGTATAGGTTTGCAAAAGATGTATATTTCCCAGATTTTAAGGACATTTGAACTGTTTTTGTGAAAAGAGATTGAAAAGATGTGGCAAAATGTTTATCAGTTGAGAAAACACACACATTTTACTTATTAGAAACTTGTCTACTATTGTATCTGGTAAACAAATTTCATGATACCTTGTTCTAAGAGAGAATAATGTAGAAGCATATTTTGTTGGTTTTTTAACTTTTTAAAACAATTTTCAGTAGACTCTCAATGGAGTTAAATCCCAATTTGTAAATTTTACTGTGGACTAACAGGCACTTATATAAACTGAAACTCTGGTTTAAGGAGCATAAATTGGATGAAAATTGACATAGAGTGAAAGTTTGGAATATTGTTTTTGGTCACTTCTGCCTAATTATTCTTCTTCTGGATACCTGTATGCCAACAGGAATATGAAATTTCCATGTATGTTACCAATATTTGTTAAAGCATTTTCATAGGATTGTCACTTCCTCTCATGGAAAGAGAATTTTTTGAGAAGACAGCACAATCTTCTTGAATATATCATATTTAGGAATGTACTAAATCTACTGTAGTTTAAAAAAAACACAAGTTATTGCATGCAATTATATTTTCTATTTGAGTAGAACAATTTTTTCCAGCAGTCTTGCTCCTTTATGACATTCTGCTTTTTCTAGGATGCTTAATTTTGGAGAAAATAAAGGGCTGTATCTAATCCAAATTTTCAAATAGGGGCTTATTTTTAATGTATGGATTAATATGTGCATATATGTATGTATATATACACAAATACCTATGTGTTTTTATATACACATAAAAGTGAAATTAAAAACATGACCCAGAATAACAGGAGCCAAGAAAACTTAATTTTTTCTTTTAGAGAGAATTTCATTTGTTGTTTATCAAGACATTTTGGCATCCTAAGGGAAAAGGCTTTGTGCTTCTCTTATATATAAATGTGGACCTTTAATCTTTCAAACTAGAATTTTAAAGAGAGATGATGTTGAATTTTAGAGAGAGTACTGTTAATTTTGTAAAGCAGAGTCTACTTAAGTGAATGCTGGTTTTCTCCAATTTTCTGCTCCATTTAAAAATCACTTTTTGCCTCCAACTATAGACAGAAAACAACTACTCTGGGAATAAACTTGATAATAATTCTTGGGATTTTTACATAATTTATTGCCTGAGTGAACCAGAAAATTATAGGAGAGCCAGCAAAATGCCCTAGTTAGATTTCTTATTAATAAGTGAAACATATCAAATTGTTTACTCTTTAAATATGAGAAACCTTGTTTTATAAAAATCAAAACCTCAGGATATTTCCTTACTTATCACTGTAGGTCTCTCCATTGATAAAGTTGGATTCATTGGTTTGTGTGTAGCAGTGCTAATTAGCAAGATAAAGCAATATGTTTTAGAGAAACTTAAGTAGTCTTAGAATAAAGTTGAAAACTTGTATTATCTTTTAATTTTAAAAAGTTTGTGTGTTACATTACTGTCATCTACAAATTTTATTTTCCATGGATTTTCTCTTAAAATGTACCAGATAGCATTTTTGTGCTTTGGATGGATTTTTATTTATGTATACTATTTTTTATTCATTTGTTTTTATTTTGAGTGGAATGCCCATTGATTTAAATTATATTTATTTTTTTACTTACAGTAATTTTCACCAGCTTTGCTTCTAGGCAAGCAGCAAAATAAACTTTTCATCATTAAAGTTCTAGTTTGTTCTTTAGTTATTATTTGGGGGGGAAATGAGACAAGAAGATGCCACTTTAAGGGGTCACTATAAACACTTAAATTTGTCCCAATTTTTGAAATCATCAAAATGCAACTAAATATACAGTAAGAAGTATACTTTCTTTTAATTGGCCATGCACAGTGGGAAAGAATGTGTTTGGAGTCTAAAGGACCTGGGTTCTGTTCCTGGTTTTGCTACTTCCCTTTGTTACCTTGAACATGTCTCTTCAATTCTCTGGGCCTTGGTTTCTTCCTCTTCTATAAAAAGAGAAGGTTGGACTAGATGCCCTCTGAGGTCCTTGCCAGCTGGAAGTTAATGCCAAAGTGTGCTATGGAATTTGAACTTAGATTAATTGGACTTCCCAGGAATTGTTATTGGTCCCATCAGTTAAAACTGCCACAGCCGCATCATAAAATTTTATCCACCCAGTAAGAGAGACATTAAGGAATATTATTAGCATGCTCAAGTGTTTCATGATAGTTTGGTGGGGAAACCTGGTTCTCAAAGGCAATGCAGAGAGCATACCAAGCCAGAAGAGCTTCAGGGAGGGGTCAAGTTTGCCTTTATTAGTCCTAGTATCAGTCTAGTTAAGTTAAAAAGAAAAACTCATCTACCAAAAGGTTTGCCCAACAGGTGATTTTTTTTAAAATCACAGATCATTCAATGTTAGTGGAAGGAATATACTCATCAGATCTTTTGAAGTATAAGTGAGGGGAAAAGAAATTGAGGTAAGAAAAAAATACACACTAAAACCTAGAAAGTTTCCCTTGTCAGCAGTCAGTTTAAGTGGTAGCTTGCAGAGTTCTGAAAATGTTTATTGCCATATTATCATATGTGATGCTATTGAAACTACTTGGTTATCTCTTATTTACTCATCCTACGTTGGGGACTGCCCACTGAGCCATTTTTTTTTTTCTGATTTGAAAATCTCCCCACCTTCCTCAAGAAGATTTTCCCAGTCTTCCTTATTATTTTCTCACTGAGATTATTTACTGAATATACACTGTTTATACATAGCTGCATATTATCTCATTAGACTGAACTCCTTGAGAAAAGAGACTATTTTTTTTGCTTTTATTTGTATCTCCAGCACTTGTTAAATCATTTTTCAGTTGTGTCCAGATCTGTGATGCTATTTAGGGTTTTCTTGGCAAAGATACTGGAGTGGTTTGCTATTTCTCTTTCCAGTTCATTTTACAGATGAGGAAACTGAGGCAAACAGGTTAAATAACCTGCCCAAGGTAACAGCCAGTATGTCTAAGACCAGATTTGAATTTGGGAAGATGAATCTTCCTGATTCCGGGCCCAGCACTCTCTACTGTGCCACCTAATTGTACTTTCCATCACTTAGTACAGTGCTATTAAGCAGTACTGTCAAGCACAGAGCAGTGCTTGCTGCTTGTTGACTAAAGAATTTTTTCTTCTTTTGGGCCACTAACTATAGAATAACCGTTCACAGGGAATTAGGTGCTTTGTGGCTATATTTTATCAATGTAGGTAAAATTTCTGCACTGTGATCTGGAACCCCTCTATGGTGTCTAGTCCAATAAGATTCTTGTCCTTTTCCATTAATTCTCCATGACAATTTGACTCAATATATTGTAAATTTTTTATATCCCCGGGGTCACAGTTTCGCCTTTTGTCTTTTCACATCTCATTAATGTCTTTTATTCTTATATTTAAGTCACAATTGTTAATATGGTACAGTCTATTGTATCCATCATTCTCTATTCCATTTTACTTTAGACTACTTATAATTTTCCAAATTATGGGGTAGGTTTGGGGTTTTGTTTTTTGTCATTTGATTCAACAAAAATGTGTCTATCGTGCACAAGCCATGGGGATACAACCTGTCCTAGCAGAGAGGATACAACACACACATACAAATGTGATATAAATTAAAATGTGACAGGAGAATGAGAATTCCAAAGAGTGTTATAAGATCGGTGTCAAACACGCAGTCCACCAGCTTGCATGCAGCCCACAAATATTCCTTGGTGTAGCCCAAGCAAGATTAAAATGGAATTGGAACTACTTGAAAAAATAAAAATTCAACAAAACAGATGTTACATTTTGAAAGTCACGATGTAGCCCACAGGAATGTATGGTTTAATGAATCCTGTTTTTTCAAAATTACTTTGTTAAATATTTCCCAATTACATGAAAAAAAATTTTTTTAACAATTATTTTTAAATGGTGAGTTCCAAATTCTTTCCTCCTATCCCTCCTCCCTCCTTGAGAAGGCAAGCAGTTTGTTTTTAATTATACATGTGAAATCATGTAAAACATTTCCACATTAGCCATGTTGCAAAAGAAAACAAAACTTTAAAAAGTATGCCTCAATCTGCGTTCAGAGTTCACCAGTTCTCTCTGTGGAGGTGGATAGCATTTTTCATCATGGGTCCTTTGGGATTGCCTTGAATCATTTTCTTGATCAGAGTAACTAAGTCTTTCATGACTTATCATCCTTACAATATTGCTATTACTGTGTAAAGTTGTAGTTCTTACTTGAATTTGCATCAGTTCACATAAGTCTTCCCTGGCTTTACTGAAATCTTACTGGTCATTTATAGCACAATAGCATTCCGTCACAATCATATACCACAACTTGATCAGTCAGCCTTTCCTCAGTTGATGGGCACCCCCACAATTTCCAATTCTTTGCCACCGCAAAAAGAGCTTCTGTAAATGTTTTTGTACACATATGTCCTTTTCCCTTTTCTTTGGTCTCTTTGGGATATAGACCTACTAGTGGTATTGCTGGATCAAAGGGGATGCCCAGTTTTATAGCCCTTTGAGTATAGTTCCAAATTGTTCTCCAGACTCTGGACTAGTTCACAATTCCACCAACAGTGCATTAGTGTCCCAATTTTTCTACATCCCTTCTTTAAATTTGTCATTTTCCTCTTCTGACATGTTAGACAATCTGATAGGTGTGAGGTACTACCTTAGAGCTGTTTTAATTTGCATATCTCTAATTTAGAATATTTTTTCATAGGACTGTTGAAAACTTTGATATCTTTTAAAAACTGCCTGTTATATCCTTTGACCATTTCTCAACTGGGGAATGGCTCTTTTTTTTTTTTTTAAATAAGTTTGGCTCAGTTCCCTATATAGTTGAGAAATGAGGAATGGTCTCCATTTTTCCTTGAGTTTGACACTACTGATCTAAGAGACTTCAAGGAAAAAGGGATCATTTTTCAGTTAGGGTCATCTGGGAAGCCTTAGGATTTGAAGTTGGAAGAGACCTTAAGAGATCATTTGGTTTCGTCTCATTCTGCAGAGTAGAAAATTCAGGTCTCGAGGTGAAGGTCATGTATGTAGTATTAGAGTCAGGGTTTGAAACTAGGTCTGCTGACTCCAAATACAGTGATCTATAAGCTCCTTTATTCAGCCCAAGGTGACAAAAACACAACCAGAAGCCTGAAGGCCCTGAGAAAGGGATCCCATTAGGAAAGCCAGAGTGAGCTCAGGGAAACAGGCCTGAAATCTTCCAGAATTCTGATCAGGGTTGCTGCAGGAACACCTGAAAAGAGTAACACTGAGAGGGCACATTCCAGCGAGGCCTGAAAATCAGCTGGCATTCTCAGGATGAACCAAAGGCCCTGGCTGTGCACAGGGCATTGACTAATGCTACTAGGGGTAGTGGAAGCCAGCAGGGAAAAACACAGGAAAATCAGGCCCTGACCACCCCATCCAAGAGAATGAGAGGGAGTGCAACCTGGCCCTGGCAGAAGCTGCAAACTAAGAACTGAGTCTAAGGAAATGAGTAAACAGAAATAACAACCTTTCGAGGGATATACAAGAGAAATACTTGAGGGCAATACAAGAGATATACCCATAAAATGAAAGTAAATCCATAACAACCACAAAAAAAGAGCTTCAAAGAAAAAAATGGGTTGACTACCAGTGTTATAAAAATACCTGGAAGAAATGAAGAGAAAGGGAAAAAAAGGAAAGAAAAGAAAAAGGGAGAAAAAAAAAGGAAGAAAAGGAAAGAAGAAAACTCTAGAGGGAAAAATTAACTTTTTTCAAAAAAATTAACAAAAACTATTTTTCTTTCCTCCAGCTTCCCCTTGCACTTAAAAAAAAAAA
>JAQQSZ010014780.1:0-11431 GCA_028646595.1 Phalanger gymnotis
TGAGTAGGATATGAGGAAGTAGAGACAATGAGTGTAAACAATTTTGTTCTAGAAGTTTGAATATGAAAACAAGAAAAGATATAAGGAGGATACTTTGAAGGAATGGTAAAGTCAAGTGAAGTTGGAATTTCATGTTGGAGATGAAAGGGAGAGCTCTGACAAGATGTACCCCAGCTAAAGCTTGAAAATGGAAAATGATGCCCTTTGTGGATTGAAATATTAATGTCTACAGGATGAGTTGAGCCTTTGCTCTCAGACTTGTAACTTGATATAACAAAATAAATACCTGCCTTTGAGTCATAGTTAGTGGAATTTCCTGCCAGTCAAAAAATATATATAACCAATGATATGGTCAAGTACCCCTTATCTGTTCTCCAATTCATTTATCTCAGGATCCAGAGTCATAGGAATTTGGGGGAAAGAGATAAAATACTCCATAAATGCTAGTTATTGGTATCATCATCATCATCATCACTGAGAGGCAGAGTGCTATAACTGATAGAAAGCTAACCTTGGAGTCGGGAAGACCTGGGCACCAGTCTTACCTCGGACACATACTGGCTCTGTGACCCTCAGCGAATGACCTTTTATCACCCCCAGACTGCCTTTAAGACTAAGTTTCAGAGCTGTTGTCAATCTGTACTGGTAGAGGGAGTTTCCTAACTGAGAGAAGAACCACACGTGAAATTACAATCAACTATCCTTACTATTCTAAAGATCAGTTCTCTTGTTGGAAGCCCTTTCTCTATAGTAGTTTCTCTGATCTCTAAGAGTGAGGAAGTGCATACTCCCTTGGGCACAAGCCATCCTAAAGGTCCCTGTTGAAGCTGGGAAGTCAGCTTAGAGGACTGGGATGTTTTTCTCCTTCTTGACATCTGCCATTGGGATTTGAACTTTCCCTTCACTTTGCAAGGGTGGCAGCCAATCATTGTTGCTGTGGTACAAAGAGCAGAGAGAGACACGATGCCACTTTTTGATGCTGGTGTCAGCCCTGGTTTGCTGCTATAGCAGTGGTTCACCCTGGGAGCCACTACAGGAGAGCTGGAGAGCAAACAGCTGGGTGACCCAGCCCAAGGATTGGAGGGCTAGCCCCGGAGTCAGCAAAATCTTAGTTCAAATCTGGCCTCAGGCGACCCCTGGCTTTGCCATTTAAATGCCATCTGCCTCAATTCCCCTGTCTATAAAATGAGGAAGACAACAGTGCCTGCTTTAAGGGTGTTGTGAGGGTCAAATGAGGTGATTTTTTTAAACAGTGCTTAGAAGACCTTAAAGCATTATATAAATGATAGATGTTATTATCATTAATTATTAGCTGGCTCTGACCAGGAGCTGCCGACCAGAGACTACTAGTCTGGAGAGTTTAGTCCAGATCAAGTGGCAAGCCAGAGCACTTTCTCCAACCTCAGTGACTGAAAAGAAGAGCAGGAAATGGTTCTAATTCCTGGCAGTTCTCTTGCTACATCGACTAGTTGAATCCAGGACTTGGAGCTAGTCCCTGGGTGATAGCAACCTTTCTCCCCCACCCACCCTTTCCCTTTCTCTAACTTATATGTATGATAAAGAGGTCTGAGGGACAACTGGGCAAGATCCTCCATGAGAAGGAAGGGCTCAATGGTTTCTTTTCAACTTTCCTATACTTAACAAGCCACATAGCCCAGAAAAGTCCATTTCCCCTATAATATCAACATAGACAATTGATAGGGAGGTAGGAGATTTCCAAGAAGTGGGGGTTAGACGTAGTGCTTTCTATATTTTAATCATCTCAAGAAGAATTTTCTCACATAATCAAGATTCATTCAGAAGCTGTGTTGGGCCAGGCATGCTACTGGAAGCTACTAGAAGTTTGCACTATGTTTAGATGTTTACACTAAGTCTGGTGCTAATATGGTGGATTCTCTAGGAGTGGACAGCCACCAGACCACTTGAGGAGAGGAAACCGGCCCAGGTAGAAAAAACAGATCAACAAGTTAAAGTTTCCTTCTAGATCAGCATTGGACTTGGGCCCATGAGCAGCAGATGACTCAAACTCGTGAGCTTGGAGACCCACTCTCAAAAACAAAAACAGACAAAAACATAGAGTGCACCTATAATGACACTCACATTTATAAAAACAAATATTAAAAGTATCTCTAGTTGTGCTCCCCTTCCTTTATAAGCCTTGGACAGCTGCCTACCTTGCCTCCATGTAGGTCTAGCTTTGCCTGGGAGAGGAAGGGACCAAAGAGGAGTGTGTGACCCTCCCCACAAGAAAGCAGAGGACGATGCCTTAATGGCTAGTTTTGAGCAAAGCTTCCCCAGGGAAAGTAAGACAAAATCCAGTTCTACTACAAGAAAATGAAATATTGTCACAGAGATGCTAGACTATGTTCCTTCCTATCTATTCCATTGAATCCACATTTGAGGGAAACCTTGGTTTTTTAAGATACTTGTTTCACTCCAGGCGTCTCTGGGTTTGAAAAGACATCAGATTATCTTCTCCCCAACCCCTATCCCCTTAACGAAAGAGCTATGGTATTGTACCCAGCTACGGGAGCATCCTTTCTGTGATTTAATCAGAGCGATGTAACCAGGCCAAGATGCCTTGGGCTTTTCAGACATTTAATGTAGAATCCTGTTGCAGCATGCTCTGGTACCACAGACTTTATTAGTTCCTTGCTAGGCAAATTCAAAGTCCTGGGGCCTGCACAGTCACTGGTGGATCACTCTGCTGTCATCATCCTCGACATACTTTCATTTACACAGGAACACCTGCCCTCTCCATCATTTGGGGAACCACCTCCATTTGGGCTTAGGTCTTGGTATCAGCAGATGAGATTCCCACAGAGGTGGGTTAGAGAAGGATGTGATGAAATTAAACCCCACCCAGAATTTTGGTTATGCCTAGAAGCAAATATCTGTTAGCTAGGGAATCTTTCCCCACCTCCACTTTAGTCTTCACAAAGAATCCTCCCATTTTCCTGGTCATGGAGAATTCTACAATGAGATAATATATGTAAAGTGACTAGAACTGTGCCTGGCACACAGTAGATGTTTAATAAATGGTTGTTTCCCTTTCTCCCCTTGAAATGGCTGACTTGAGGCAGCAGGCTCTGCTGCTTCTTCGTTATTTAGGTAGTCCTGGTGTTTTGCCTACAGCTATCATATTATAAGGGAAGGGGAATCAGAAGGAACTGAGCTGAAGGAATTTCTGAGAGGGTGCCAAAAATAATTTTGGCAGTATAAAGAGAAGAGCAAGGAAAACGAGTCTGGATACATTGAACTTCCTCTTTCCCCCTTTTGCCAGGGCTTGGTAATTTCAAAAATGTGTGAAATAAAAACAGAGAATTAGTAAAAGTAGCAGAGTGCCACCATATTGGAAGCACACTCCAGAGCAGGGAATGAAACAACAGTCAGCATTTGTGCATGCGTGTTCCTTGCAGGAGCCAGTGATTCTCACCCTTTCTCCCTCCATCCACTGGAAAGTGTAGACAGCAGGGTTTTTAAGACACATATTATCTCCTACAACGATGATGATTCAGTAAGTTGAATTTATTTAGTTTCCCCTAAAGTCATGCAATGACTCCCCGCGATGAGGAGGTGACCTTTGGTTCTTGGGGCAGCTAGGCGGCTGCGGTGGATAAAGAGTGGACAGAGTGAAGGCCTGGAGACAGTCAGGAAGATGTGAATTCAAATGAGGATGCTTAATGGCTGTGCGACCCTGGGTGGATCACTTGATCTCTCTTTGCCTCAGTTTCCTCATCTGTAAAGTAGAGATAATAACAGCACCCACCTCCTAGGATTGCTTGAGGATAGAATGAGATAATATATGTGAAGCACTCACATAGTAAGCACTACCAAAATATCAGCTACACTTATTATTACTAAAGATTATAAACTCTATTACATACTTTACTAAATGTATACTATACGCTGTACTAAAGACTCTAAGGACAGGGCACAAGCTGAGGCAGGTCCTGCTGGGCTGATGCCCCTGGAGGGTGGGTGCAGTGATGCATTGTCAAAGGACCAGCCTTATGAAGAGGCTGCAAGGCCGTGATTTATTTTGGTCATAGCAACTTAAGAAGATCACCAATGGGGAAAGGGCAGACGGTGACGACATGGGGAGGGAGCACCCACACTAACAAAATTGCAGCTCTTAAAATATGGATGACACTCATGTTTATTTAACACTTTGGTGCTTACGGGTGATCCGGTCCAAGCTCCTCACTTCACAGATGAGGAAACTGAGGCCCGGAGAGGTAAAAGGAGTTTGTCCGAGTTTCAGAGAGAGCAGCAGACTTGAACCCCAAGCCTCTAACTCCAGATCTGGGACCGAACCATGGTGGGCAAGGGGAAGGGAGTGAGAAACAAGCATCTATAGGGTACCTACGATGTGCCAGGCACTGTGCTGAGAGCTTTTTACAAATAATGTTGCATTTGATTCTTACAACAGCTCTGCAAGGAGCTTCATTTTGCAGCTGAAAAAAGCTGAAGCAGACAGAAGTTAAATGATTTGTGGAGGATGATGCAGGGGGCAATTAGGCGGCACACTGGATAGAGCGCTGGGCCTGGAGTCAGGAAGACCTGAGTTCAAATGTGACCTCAGACACTTAATAGCTGTGTGACCCTGGGCAAGTCACCTAACCCTGGTGGCCTCAATTTCCTCATCTGTGAAATGAGCTAGAGAAGGAAATGGCAAATCACTCCAGTACCTTTACCAAGAAAACTTCAAATGGGGTCACAGAGACTCAGACGTGACCGAAAACACAACTAAACAACAACAAAGGCTGATATGGCTCATTAAGCATCTGAGGTCAAATTTGAATTCAGGACTTCCTGACTCTGGGTCCAATGCTATTTGTCCACTGTGTCACCAGCAGCCTCTGACGCTGACCCAGCAGCCAGGAGCTGTACTAGGGTGCTTGACCTAAGACAGCTAGACTAGGCTTTGGAGAATGGGGAGCCCTCTTCCAGGGCAGGGTTGTTGTTAGCTGTGACATTGGACCAGGGAGAAGTAATTCAATTCTCACCCCGTTGGGCTGGACTCCTGACCTTTCCACTTCCTTTAAGTTCCAACTAAAATCCTACCTCCTACGGGAAGTCTTCCCTTTTAATCCCAGTGCCTTCCCACTGTTAATTATTTCATATTTTGTTTGTATGTTGTCTCCCCCATAGATTGTTTAGTCCTCGAGGACAGGCACTGCCTTTTGCCTCTCTTTGTATCCCAAGTGCTTAGCACAGTGCCTGGTACACAGCAGGCACTTAATGTGTATTGAATTGGATTGAATTGATTCTCCACTGTAAAACTTCGCCATTCAGAATCAATTTACTTAAAGGGAAAATTTTGGCAATCACTGGTCTGATGTACAACGAGTGTTGAGTCGGAAGTCTTACACAGGTTCCCAGAGTGGGCAATCCTGCCCCCTGGAGGGCACTATAATGGGGGGGGGGTAGTAGCCTCAGGTGCAATCAGGGGACATTGAATAAAAATAAGGGGGTGGTGGAAGCATGTATAACAGTTAAAGTTGTAGTGATTACATTATTTTCCAAATAAACACACAAAATGCAAGTTATAACTGATCAGCAATCAAGTCTGCTGACAGGTCTTAACAAATAAGTGTTGGCAGGTGAGAGTGTTGCACATTGTCAGGCAGTCCAGCACGCATCAGCAGGAATATGTGCCTGTAATGACTTGTTTATAATGCAATACTATACAATGCAATGCATCATCAAAATTTCAATGCAGGAAAACCTCTAAAATTTACAATAAATTAGAACTTAAATGTACTAATACATCATTTTTTTAAAAAAATTATATATATTTTTAAATGATGAAACTTTAAAAAAAAAACTGTTAAAGGGTTAACGAAAGTAGATTTCCAGAGGGGTGCTGAGTAATTTTTTTAAAAGGGGGTAGTAGGTCAAATAAGTTGAAGAAACCTCTGACCTAGACAATATTCAGGGCCTCATCCCCTGCACTATTACAATAGGCTTCTAACTGGTCTTCCCAAGTCCACTCTTTCCTCATTCTAATTCATCCTTCACACGGCTGCCAGAGTGACATTCCTAAAGGACAGATCTGACCATGTTACTTCCCAGCTCAATAAACTCCACAGGTTCCCTATTACTTCTAGGATAACATGCAAGCACCTGTTTGGACTACAGGTTACTAGAGCTAGAGCTAGAAGGGACCATCTAGTCTTGACTCCCTCATTTTATAGTTGGGGAAACTGAGGCCCAGGCAAGTTAAGTGATATGCCCAAGGTCATATAGATACAAAGTAGCAAAGCTGGGGGTTGAATTCAGGGCCTCTGTTTGGACCTCTTTTGACCATATCACCTTCCTCCCAAATATAGAATGCAAAGCCTGACAGATAAGACCTCTAAAACATGGTCCCCATCCAGCTTTTCAGGTTCATTTCATATTGTTTCCTTCTATACATTCAATTACTAAGTAAGAAAAGGGAAGAGAAAAGGTATCAGACTGACTACCAAGCTGAAGGTCTACAGAGCCGTTGCATTGACCTCATTGTTGTATACCTGAGAAACCTGGACAGTCTACCAGCACCATGCCAGGAAACTGAATCCCTTCCATTTGAATTGTCTTAGGAAGATTCTGAAGATCACCCGGCAGGATAAAGTAGCAGACACTGAGGTCCTTACTCAAACTAAACTGCCAAGCGTTCAACCTCTGCTTCAAAGAGTGCAACTCTGATAGGCTGAATGCCAGAATAGTAACAGAAACACTAATACCAAATGTGATCTGAGGCTAGGAATAAATGCTAAAGACGATAAAAACCACACGGGGGGGGACGAAGAATAATTAAGGGAAAGATGAGATTTGTCTTCACATAGGTGAGAATATAATAATGGATAAAAGGATGAAGAAGGAATATGCAACATTTATTTTGCTTTTCTCTTCCCTCTCAAGGAGAATAATCTTGAGGATGGAATAAAAACTAATTACAGGGAACTGAAACCCAAGAGAAGCAGGGCAATGGTGAGAGAAGACCTAGTTACCCTCGGTGACATCAAATTATCTAACCTGGACAAACTGCAACCCGGAGTCCTGAAAGGTTTTATGGATGTGACTGCTGATCCACTATCAGTAATCAGAGAGGAATCATGGGAAATGGTAGACGTGCCGGGGGACTGAAGATGAGCCAGTGTTGTCCTTATTTTTAAAAAGGTTCAGAAGGCGGGTATTCCAACTAAAGACCAGTAAATATATTTTCTGTTCCAGGTAAAAGTCCATACTAAAGGAAGGGTTTGTAAGAACTTAGAAAGGCTGGACGTGATTCCTAAGAGACAGCCTGATCTCCTTAAAAGCAAGTTATGCCAGACTAATCTCATTTCCTTTCTTTCCAAGTTGTTGAAACAAGGTAATCTCTGGCATGGTACTGTAATTCTGAGTTGCCGTGGAGATAATGCTACCCTGGAGTCCAATAGCTAGTGATATTTCAGAACTGGGACTTTTGAGAGGGTCCTTGTGTAGTTTCTGGGAGAAAGATGTCAGAAAGGAAGAAGTTGGGAGCGCCGGTTGGTGTGAGAGAGTTGTCTACAATTTGGGGGCATGGTGACAGGTGCTGGGGGGGGGTCCTGGCATTTCCCTTCAGCTTTTCCTTCTGAAGAGAGACTGACATCAGTGTGTTGCTATGCATAGTGCAGACCATGGTTGGTGAGGTATGTGAAGGAAGCCCTCAGAGACAATTTCCTTCTCCTGTTGCTCCTAGTAAAGGAAGCCCGTTAATTGGGTTTCCTCTTCTACATTTCCTTCCTCTTGTAAGTTTTTTGGCTCATCCTAAAATCTAAAGCAGGAAAAGACAATTTCTGCAGCAGCTAGCAGCATTTAACGCTGGCTGCAATATATCCACAAACTGTACTCCTCCTACTTGGCTCTTGGGTTTTTCATTACTATCATTTAGTTCCCCTTTCTAGAAAGGAAGCTGGCAGCTGCTAGTCCTTGTTGTGTGATTGTTAGCAGCTTGGGGAAAACATGTGGGTCTGGGTAGAGGGCGGACAGAACCTGCTTCTGGGCAGTGATTCCCTCCAGGGTATCGCCACCACTTTGGGAGTGCTTTACAACTGTATTCCTGAGCCAGCTCATATTGATTTATAGGAGTAAGCAGAGAGATATTAATAATCAAAAGTGAAAATAAAGCCCCTAGACTGGTAAAGATAAACCCCCTGAGGCAGCTGTAAGCCAGCACGTGGGAATTGTTCTATATCACTGTGTGTATTGAGTAGGTCTTTTTTGGATTCTTTGACTACTTGCATGGGAAATCCCTCTTTTCTAACATTGTTGTTCAGTTGTTTCAGTCACATCCCACTCTTTGTGACCCCATCTGGGGCTTTCTTGGCAAAGATACTGGAGCGGTTTGCCACTTACTTCTCCAGCTCATTTTACAGATGAGAAAACTGAGGCAAACAGGGTTAAGTGACTTGCCCAAGGTCACACAGCCAGTAGGTGTCTGAGGCTGGATATAAACTCAGGAAGATGAGTCTTCCTGACTTCAGGCCTGTCACTCTATCTACCTCACCACTTAGCTGCCCCTATTTTTCTAACATACTTTCCAACTTACATATGGGTATTTATTTGAGAGGGAGTATCTTCATCCGCTACCAGCAAATACATTTATTGCAGGATATTTGGTTTATAAGAAGGCAATTGAAAATATAAAGCTGTGAACTGGAAGATAGTACGACTAAATGAGTTTAGAACTGGTCCAAACAATAGATTAAGTTTCTGTGATAAAAAGATTGACTGGAAATCAATCATATTTAATTTTGGCCCAAAAGAGCCTATAATATAAGATATTTAAATTACATGCCAAATTTCCATTTTCTAAGATTCTTTAATTATGCTCATTATCTGTCACATGATAAGGTTGCATTTGACTCTGTCCTGAACAGTTATTTCTGATAATGCTTTTTGATTAATACCATTACTTAATGAATGCTCACCAATTCTAAAGAACCATAGAAAATAAGAAGAATCTCACTCCATTAATTATTTTTAAATATTTAATTATTTTTTTACTATAAAGCTATTTTTGCTTCCTTCTGCCTCTCTCCACATTGAAAAGGAAAAACAAAGTCTTTGTAACAAATAAGCATTGTCAAAGCAAAACAAATTTCCACATTGGCCACGTCCAAAAAAATGCCTCATTCTGTGCCAGTTCCATCATTTCTCTTTCAGGAGATGGGCAGTGTGATTAATCATCAGTTCTCTGAAATCACTCAATTTAGTCTCTTGGGGCTTTCGCACACCAAAATGGTCCAAATTTGGGGCTTTGTACCCTAATTACTTTGGTCCACTACTATTTTGATGGAAAATTTGATCACCATGATAGCTACCACGTGTGGCCAGCTCATCGATCAAGCCATGTGCTTCTTTCTCAGTTATTTCTCCCTCAAATCCTACATTTCCATAATGGCACCCAAACTTAGCAGCAACTAGTGAAATGGCCAGGGCAATTATGTTCAGCCTTTTATCAATGAACTGGGAATTTATAAAGGAAAATAAATATGGAGAAAGAACAAATACATTGGATCACAATATGTATAGCTGAAAAAGTTATTAGTAATCTGGAATGCAGGCTGAATTTAACAGGTTGAAACTTAACAGTAGATGTAAATATAAATCTATTTAATATATGTATATATTATATTATATATGTAAAATATTTATATATTGTAAAAATATACAAGTTTGTATATATATATAAAGAGTATATATATACATATATACACACACACATATATATATATATATACTCTTTTTTAAAAAAAATCTCCTTATCTCATCCAGGCTGGAAGTACAGGGGCTATTCACAAGCCCATTCATGGATCCAATCTCACTACTGACAAGCATGAGAGCTTCGGCCAGCTCTGTTTCTGAGTGGGGCTGATTTCTCTCTCCTCAGAGGGCTCATCTTATTGATGCTAGATAATTCAGACAACTAATGATCTTAGATCACTGCAATTCAGAACTCCTGAACTCAAGATTCACCTGCCTCAGCCCACCTGGTAGCTGGATTATAGGGATACTCTAACATGCCTGGAGAAAGAGAAAGACTCTTAAACTTTGGATAAAAAAAAAACCTAATCACCTGAAAAAGTACAGGTTGGAAGTGATGTGGCTAGAATGCTGTTCAGGTGAAAAGAGCTAGTGATTTTAGCAGACAGTAAGCTCAGTACATGGGAGCTGTGTGATTTGGCAGGCCAGAGAACCAATCTGACCTAAGGCTGCATTGAGAGTCACAACCCTCAGAGAAATAGGAAAAAAAGGTGATGAGTCAGCTGCCCCTCAGTGCTGCTCAGAACACACCTAGAGGAGGGGATTCCGTCCTGGGAACCAATAAAAGTCATTTAACTGGCAACTGAATTTAGGTGTAAATCCTAGTCAAAAAGCAATGGGTAGCTAGACCTCCTCTTCCTCCCAATTTGAGCCTCCATTCATGTATTCATTCAGCAAGTATTTATTGGGCCTAATATGTATCTTTATCCTACCAATCTCTTCAGATTCCCATGGAAGAATTGTAATTGGTTCTTCTTAGAGGATTTTGTTAAAGTCTGTTGGGGTTTAAGAGAATCAAATACTGCAGGTATCTTCTGGATGGTGCAGATGCTCCATTCTGCCAGGAGAGATTCAGAGTAGCATTCTTCGAAGATGAAGGACAAACTCTGAAGGGCAAGCTGAGTCCTGAGCTGTCAAAAAATGCTAATATTTGCAAGGCTTATTAAGCCTGGGACTGGGCTGCCTAGAGCACAATTAATAGGAGCTCCTTCGCTGTATTAGACATGCCAGCAGAGCAGACAGTGCTTTGGGTCCCCCACCCACCAAGAGGGAGGCAGCTGAAAAGCTAGAAAATGCCAGGTGCTCTGCTGCACTCAGTAGCTGCTTCATAGATTTTGGCCGAAGTGAATGAAAAATATGTATTAGCATATTGATTAAATGATTATTTGAAAAGAAATAATATGAGGTAGAGCCTTGGATTTGGAGTCAGAGGACCTATGTTTGAATCCAGTTTCTAAATCAAGCATGCTGGGCTGTAGTACCTGCTCCTGGGGGAGGCTGAGGCAGGTGGAGCTCTTGAGCTCAGGGTATCTGAGCTTCAGTAGGGCTAAGGTTGATTAGAGGTCTGCAATAATTCTGGCATCAAAATGGTGCAACCTCAAGGTCAAAGAGAGTGGAGCACCAGGCTGCTTGAGGAGCTCTAAATTGGACTGGGTTTGGAAAGCAAGGAAGGTCAAAGTTTCTGTGTCAATAAATGGTGAGATCTGGCCTGTGTGTGGTCACTGCGCTTCCAGCATGGATGAAATAGGAAAAGGAAGGAAGGAAGGAAGGAAGGAAGGAAGGAAGGAAGGAAGGAAGGAAGGAAGGAAGGAAGGAAGGAAGGAAGGAAGGAAAGAGGGAAGAAAAATAGAAAGGAAAGAAACAAAGAAACAAA
>JAQQSZ010014781.1:0-11431 GCA_028646595.1 Phalanger gymnotis
AACATTATACACAACCACAGATATATGGATTCTGTGATGACTAACCCTGACAGACTGCTTTTCTCAGCAACACAATATGCAGAGACAGCTCCAAAGGACTCACAATGGGGAGTGCTATCTACATCCAGAGAAAGAACTATGAAGTATGAATGCAGATCAAGGCATACTTCATGCTCACCTTTTTCTCCCCCCCTTTTTTTTTCTCTCTTTTGTATTTGTTGTTGGGTTGTGTTTTTTTTTATTCTGTTTCTTCTTTCTCATGATTCATTCCATTGGTCATAATTCTTCTCCACAACTTGACTAGTGTGTAAATTAATTCAATGCCAAGTTATACACGGAAGTTATATGGGATTCCATGCCATCTTGGGGAGGGAGGGAAGAAAATCTGGAACTCAAAATTACGTAGAACTGTGTGTTGCAAACTAAAAAAAAGTTTTTGTACAAAAAAAATAAAATGCATTAACTCTGTAAAAAAAAAAGAATTATTGGACTGCCTGAAAGCCATGATCAGAAAAAAGGAGCCTAGACATCATCTTTCAAGAAATTGTCAAAGAAAACTGTCCTGATATTCTGGAACCAGAGGATAACATAGAAACTGAAAGAATCCACCAATCACCTCCTGAAAGAGATCCCAAAATGAAAACTCCCAGGAATACTATATACAAATTCCAGAGCTCTCAGGTCAAGGAGAAAATATTGCAATCAACCAGAAAGAAATGATTCAGTGATTCAAGTATCATGGAGCCACAGTCACGATAACACAAGATTTAGCAGCTTCTACACTAAAGGATTGGAGGGCTTAGAATATGATATCCTGAATGACAAAGGAGCTAAGATTACAATCAAGGATCACCTACCCAGCAAAACCGAGTATAGTACTCCTTCAAGGGGAAAAATGGATAGTCAGTGAAACAGAGGACTTTCAAGCATTCCTGATGAAAAGACCAGAGCTGAATAGAAAATCTGATTTTCAGATACAAGACTCAAGAGAAGCATAAAAAGGTAATCAGGAAAGGGAAATCATAAGGGACTTAATAAAGTTAAATTGTTTACATTCCTACATGGGAAAACAATACTTATAACTCATAAGAACTTTCTCATTCTTAGGGCAGATAGAAGGAATATATATAGACAGACGGCATAGGAATGAATTGAATATGATGAGATGATAGGTTAAAAAATAAAATTAAGGGAGGAGAAAGAAGAATGCACTGGGAGAAAGGGAAAAGAAGAGTTAGAATGAGGTAAAAAATTTATCAGAACAGGAAGGTGACAGGGAATACTAGGACCTTACTCGCATCTGAATTGGCATGAAGAGGCAATAACATACATACTCAATTGGGCATAGAAATCTGTCTTATCCTTTAGGAAAGTAGGAGAAGGGAATAAGAGAAGGAGTGGGGGTGATAACAGAAGGGAGGGATGATTGGGGAGGCAGTAATCAGAAGCAAAACACTTCTCAGGAGGGACAGTGTGAAAGGAGAGAGAGAGAGAGAGAGAGAGAGAGAGAGAGAAAATAGAATAAGTGGCGAGAATAGGATGGAGGGCAAAAATTATTAAAGCAAATTTCTCTGATAAAGGCCTTCTCAAATTTATAGAGCAGGCCTGCACAAATACAACCCACCACCAAAGGATTTCAGGTGACCCACAAAAAATGGAGGGTTGCTACTGTCTACTTTCCTGTTTGTCACATGACCCTCGACAATCATTGTCAGTCTTTCTCTAGTCTAACCTATCTGTGGCCTGAAGAAGTTTAGAAGTTCTGCAGGTCTGATATAGAGAATTGAATCAAACTCATCTAAATGAGAGCCATTTCCTGATTGATCAGTGATCAAAAGATATGAAGTCAGCTTTCAGATGAAGTAATCAAAGTTGTTTATAGCCATATGAAAAAATATTCTAAATCACTACTGATTGGAGAAATGCAAATTAAAACAATTGCGAGGTACTACTTCACACCATTAGATTGGCTAATAGGACAGAAAAGGAAAGTGACAAATGTTGCAGGTGATGTGGGAAAATTGAGACACTAATGCACTGTTAGTGGAGTTGTGAACTCATTCAACCATTATGTAGAGCAATTTGGAACTATTCCCAAAGGTCTATAAAACCATGCATACCCTTTGACCTAGCAATACCACTACTAGGTCTGTAGCCCAAAACAGAAAATGGAAAAGGACCTATATGTACAAAACTATTTATAGCAGCTCTTTTCTGGTGGCAAAGGATTGGAATTGATAGGATGCCTATCAGCTGGGGAATGGCTGCACAAGTTTTATGGTATATGGTTATGATGGAATACTATTGTGCTAAAAGAAATGATGAACAGGATGCTCTCAGAAAAACCTGAAAAGGTTTACATGAACTGATGCAAAGTGAAATGAGTAGAACCAGGAGCACAGTGTACACAATAACAGCAATATTATAAGATGATCAACTGTGAATGACTTCGTTATTCTAAGCAATACAGTGATCCAAGACAACTGAAAAACTTGGGATAAAAAAATGCTGTCCATACCTAGAGAAAGAACTGATGGAGTCTGAATACAGATCAAAGCATACTTTTTTACTTTCTTTATTTTTCTTGGTATATGTTTTCCTTTACAACATGACTAATGTGAAAATATGCTTTGCATGACTACGCATGTATAACATGTCAAATTGCTTGCCTTCTCAATGAGGGGGATAGAGAGGGAGGGAGAGAATTTGGAACTCAAGATTTAAAAACAGCTGTTGAAAAATGTTTTTACGTGTAATTGGGGAAAATAAAATACTAAATTTAAAAAATGGCAATCCACACAGTTCTGAAATTCCTGGTCACACCAGAAGCAATAGAGTGTGATGATAAGATTGGATATAAAAGATGTAAAAAGGAATGTGATTCTGGGAAAAGAAAAAGTCAGAAGTAAGTCTAAGGAGGATGTTCAAAACAGTTCAGCCATAAAAGGAACTTAAGTGGCATAGTGGATAGAGCATCTGGCTCTGGAGTCAGGAAGACCTAAGTTAAAATCCAGCCTCAGACACAAGCTGCATGACCCTGGGGGTAGTCAGCTGTGTGCCTCAGTTTCCTCATATGTAAAATGAGCTGGAGAACAAAATGGCAAACCACTCCAGCATCTTTGCCAAAACAAATGAGGTCACTGAAAAAGGAAAAGGTAAGCTTGCCGAAGTACGTATTATGTTACTTTTGTGGATTTCTGGCTTTTGACCTTGAGATGACTTGCAAGTTGTTTTCTTGGCTCTCTGGAATTGAACATTGGACAACACATGTCCTTACTTCTTCTACCAGGACCCTACTCCTTACCTTCTTCCTGGAGTATTTTATTAGATCCCCTCAGCTGGGGGCTAAGGAGCTATGGGCCCAGAATCAATCAGTCACTAAGCATTTATTAAGCACATACTGTGTGACAGTGGAAGCCAGTAGCAACTGGAGTGATCAGGAGAAGCCTCGTGTAGGAGTTAAGGAAGGAGTGCATTCCAGCAGGTGAGAAAGCACAAAGACAGGAAATGGAGTGATGTGTGAGAAATAGTAAGAAGTCCAGTTTGACTGGACTGTAGAGTTGATGAAGAGGAGTAATGTATAGTAAGCCCAGAAAGGTGGGTTAGAGCTAGGTTGTGAAGGGCGCTAAATGCCAAACAGAAAACTTTGATTCTAAAAGTAATAGCAAGCCAATGGAGTTTATAATCATTTTAGCAGCTATGTAGAAGGAAATTAGAAGCTTGGGGCGGAGAAACCAATTAAGAAGTTATTGAATAGTTTGCAGGAATAGAATGTAACAATAGAATGCTCCTTGAAAACAAGAACTGTTTAATTTTCTCTTTGTATTACTATCATCTGACACAGTGGCTATAATACAGTAGGTGATTAATACATGCTTGTTGAATGATTCTGTAGGCAAGAGATGGGTGATAAGGGCTTGAACTAGGGTAATAACCATGTGGGTAGAAAGAAGACATGTAAGAAACAAGATTTGGTAACTTATTAGACATATGGGGTAAGAGAATGAGGAGCCAAGGATGAAACCTGGGCTGTGAAACAAGATGATTGGAAGAATGGTGGTACCCTTGACAGACTTGGGATACACAAACCTGAAACAGTCCTTGCTCTTAAGGAGCTTACATTCTGTCAGGAAAGACAACACATGCATATATAACATAAATATAAATATAAAACAAATATGAAGTAGTTTGGTGAGTGAGGGCACTAGCATTCAGAGAAATGAGAAAAGGTTTCACATAGAAAGTAGTGCTTGGACTGAGTCTGAAGGAAGTAAGGAAAGCATCCCAGGCATGGGGGACATCCAGTGCAAAGACAGGACAGTTTAACTGTACCACAGACTGTGAAAGATGAGTAATGCATAATAAGGCTAGGAAAGCAGGTGGGAGCCAGATTGTAAAGGGCCATTAAAAACCAAACAGGTGTTATGTTTTATCCAAGAGTCAATAGGGAGCCACTGGAGTTTACTGACGAAGGGAGTAAGATGGTCCAATCTGAGCTTAAGGATTAGGTAGTGAGTTCTGGTTTTGGACATGTTGAATTTGAGATTCCTACATCCAACTTGAAAAATCCACCAAGAAGTTGGTGCTGTAGGACTGAATCACTTGGGAGACTGGGACTGAATATATAGATATGTGAATTATCTGCATAGAAATGATAATTAAGCCCACTGAAGCTGATGAGGCGATCTAGAAAGAGGCCCCAGGACAGAGCTTTAGGAAATAGCCAAAGTCAAGAGGCAAGACGTACTACGATCAAGCAAAGGATACTGAAAAGAAGACCGGTAGGAAGGAAACCTGGAAAAAGTAATGTCACAAAAACCCAGAGGAAAGCATCCAGAAGAAAAAGGTGGTCAGCAGTGTCAAGTGCTACAGAGAAGTTAACAAGGATGACAGTTGAGAAAAAGTCATTAGATATAAAATTTCTAGCATTTTTTTTTGTTTGTTGTTGTTCAGTCATGTCTGATACTTCATGATCTCATGGACTGTAGCACTTCAGGCCCTTCTATCTATCTCTCAAAGTCTAAGTTCATGTTTCTTATTTCATGTTATTATCTATCTGTCTCATCCTCTGCTGTCTACTTTTCCTTTTGCCTTCGGTCTTTTCCAGTGAGTCCCGTCTTCTCATTATATGGTCAAGGTATTTAAGCTTCAGTTTCAGTATTTGACCTTCCATTGAATTTCTTTTAAGTATTGACTGATTTGGTGTTCTTGCTGTCTCAGGGACTCTCAAAATTCTTCTCTAGTACCACAGTTAAAGCATTTATAGAGTGCTTTAAGGTTTACAAGGCACTTTATCTCATTTGATCCTCACAACAAGCCTGTGAGTGGTTCTCCCATTATGCTTCTTTTTAAAACTTGAATTTGTTTCACTGGAATTGATATAGTAGACAACAATTTAAGCGGAATATGGATTTTAGTTTGCTTATTTTCAATTTCATCCTTAAGAAACAAAAAGTGCACAGTAGAATACTGCACCACTTCACAGTAATTTCCAAGCTACAGCCCTTCTGATGCCCACTTCCACAAGCAAACTTCAGGCATTTTTCAAAGTGATATTCCATACTTCGTCCATCTTAAGGCACAGAAGAGGATGTAAGCAGAGGAGGGCTGGCCTGAACTCCCTCCACCATGACCCAAGCCCCACCTTCTGCCATGACCTCAACCCAGCCCCCTCATCCTGGAGTTGTGAACAGAAGAGGTTCCCCTCTCTTGAAGCTGCATTTGGGGTAGGCCAAGCTACCCTAGATCACAAACACTGCCACTATATATTGTAATATTTGTGTATTTCATAACTATTTAACATGTAGACATGGTGCTACCCTTTTCATTAGGTTTCAGTCTGTCAAAGTCTCTGAGTTTTTCCCCAATCCCATCTTTCCCATAGGTCCTATGTTTTTTTTAATTTCATTATTTTTCATAGCTCTATATTTGTAAGGGTCTCTCTTACCCCATACTCCCAGTCCTTTGTCCGGCAAAGGCCTGATCTCGCGGGCAATGAATGAGGCCGGAAGCAAAGGTGGTGAATAGCTCCGTTTAATAAAGTCAGTGACCAGATTTTATAGCCTTTATTACATAGTACTAGGGCTGCCTTGGTCCGCCTACTCTCCTCTTACTTTCCACCTATTTTCCTCCCATTCTCCTCCCTTTTCCTTCCTGCGCTCTCCCCATGATTCACCTGTGCACAGGTAAATCCAGAAAAGAAACCTGCGCCACATTGCCAACAAGGACGAGACCCTTCCTCCAGACTCCATCTTGTTCCTCCCATACCTCAGAGCCCTGAGGCTATCTCAGCTGGTTCTGGGCGTGGAGGTCCAACGATAGCTGTGGTAGGCTCTAACTCGTCCTGTTACATATATTTTTAGGAATGCATATGACACACTAATAGCAGAACTGAGTGAGTTATTATCCTAATTTTATAGATGAGGAAACAAACTGAGAAAGCTTGTAACTTGTCCAGGGTCAAATGAACAGGAAAAGTCTGAGGTGGGATTTGAACTCAGATCTTTCTGATTTAGTAATTTGGAGGTCATTGGTTTAAAAAAATTTTCAGCAAAACCGATCAAAACATTGAAAAAATCTGACACAATATGTAGTGTTTCATACCTTTAGAGTGCCACCTTTGCAGAGAAGTTGGGGGGCAGCATCTCTTCTGTCTACACTTTTTTGCTCAGCAGAAGCAAGTGTTGAAATCCTGTGCAACTTTTATCACCTCCTGAGGGGACAAGGAAAGCCACCATTTCCATAGCCCTATCTGACCAGAGGCATTGACCCAATTCTTTCACACCACTCAGATCCAAGCCTGTTTGGGCCCTACGGGGCAACTCCCTGCTCGACATCACTTAATAGCACATATAATTGACTGCTGTCTGGTGCTGCTTCTATGTCACACTGTGTTCTGTCTAAACCACATACTGCATTTCTGTAACATTTGCCACCTATTATAATTAACTTAATTTTGAGTTCCCCGGTGACACAGGCAGTATGGATGGTGTTTCTTGATGGGATGAAAGTTAGAGTGACCCATGATGATGCCTGAAGAGCTTCAACTCGGAGAAGTAACAACTGGCTGTATCTATGCTATGACTAAAGGGAACCAGATAAACCCTACACTGTTGTAGGCCTTAATATTTCATTGGGGGGCCCTCTGGTTCCCCAGTAAAAAGCAGATAGTCTTGGTTAAGTTGTCCCACTAAGTTGATGTTTGTTGGCTGTGACGTCTGCCCCCTTATTTAAGAGAGCATAGGGTCCCTGACTGGGGGAAGGGCCCTGAGAGCAGGTGTGGGCTACTGAAGCAAGATGTAAACTATGTCACCATTGTGCCAAGGACCATCCTTAGGGATGTGTGGCAACCAAGAAAGTGACCTGAAGGGCCTCTGTTTGCCCCAGATACTTGTTAAACTTGTTGGGACTTGAAAGGCAAATGTGGCATAGGAGATACAGTTCTGACCTCAGAGGCAAGAAGAGCAGAGGTCTCTCAGTGCTTTCAGGAAACTAAGAGATTCTAAGTTGCAGGAGAGTTGCTGATCTGCACTGATAGAGGGAATTTCCTCCTCAGGGGTACAGACAAAAAACACTGGGGGACAGAGGGCAGGTTGAAGTAGTGGGACAGAATGGCATTTGAAGGATTGAGATCTGGAAGGGAACTTAGAACTCAGTTTCCTAATTTTACAGATGACAAGACTAATAACCAGTCGACATATATGGCATACTGTCTTGAGGATTGTGTCCAATTCTGGATGCCACATCTTAAAAGGGACTGACAAACTAGACCACATCCAGAGGAGGACTGCAAGGGTCTGGAACCATTTCATGTAAGGAACAATTAAAGGAGATATTTGACCTGGAAATTAGAAGACTCAGTAGGACAAAGGGTCCATGGTAGCCACCTTCAAATATCTGAAGGGTTGTCATGTGGAAAAGAGATTAGACATTCAAACCTCCACCTGACTACTAAGAATCTCTACCTGGATGCTATGCTAATAATTCAAGCTTAGTATTCCAAAATGATCATCATCACCTTCACACCAGCTCCTTCTCCTATTTCTGTTAATGGCAGCACGATTTTCCCTTTCACCAAAGTGTAGAATGTTCAGGTTAACTATAACTCTTCCCCCTTTCTTGATCCTCCACATGCAATTGCCAAATTCTGTCATTGTCATTCTTTTGCCACTTCCACATTATATAAGGCCCACATTACTCTTCCTCTGAACTGTTCCAGTAACCTCTTAACTGGTTTCCCCACATCCAGTCTTTCTAATCCATCCTACACAACACTGCCAATTTAATTTTCCTGATTTACAGCTCTGACCACGTCAGTATTTTGCTCAAAAAGATCTCCTATTGTTCCTTATTTCTCCCCCAAAAGCTTTCACACTCTTTGGCCTGGCATTCTGGGTCCTCCACAATTTAGCTCCAATTTATGTTTTCAACCTTATTTCATACTACTCTTCTTTGTGAATTCTGTGCTACAGTTAAACAGAAGTACTTGCTGTTCCCTAAACTTCCATTCCTTCTGCCTCCACTTTGTTACTTATACTGTCTCCCATGCTTGGAATTCCCCAAAAGTCTGCTTATTGAAATCTTTCTCTTCTTTAAGATCTGGTTCAGATGACTTTTCCTCTGTGAAATGTTCTTGAAGACTCAAATTGTATTGAACTGGAACACTAAAGCCATGGAATAATGGTGCCATGGCATCCATGGCCTTCCTAAAGCTTGTATGACCAGCCTCTTTCACTGACACTAGCCCAAGACTCAGCTTGCTGATGGTTCTTCACTGCCACTACTTGCCCTCTGGACTGGGTTTTCCACCGTGCAGGTTAGCCTCTGGGAGAAAGCGCTAAACAAGCTGGAAGATATTAGAGTCATCTAACCAGGCCCTTCACTTTATAGATGAGGAAACTGAAGTCCTGAGAGGTTGGTAGCTAGTGAGCAGCAGAGCCAAGATTTGAACCCAGGTCTTCAGATTTCACATGCAACATTCATTTCACTGACTCACACTGCCCTAATCAGGAAAAATACACGACCTTTCTACAAACGTCCAAAGGTCTGTTACATGCTATCACGTATACACACCCTATGTGCATGCAGTCCTTCCCACATGCTTCCTTCTCCAAAAGAGCCTAGAAAGTGCTTGGGAAATGTCAGACTCAGACAAATGACCACATTTTATTACCAGCTTCTCACTGCTGTTCTTCTAGCCTTGTATACCTGCTGTGAAGCAGGTACATGAGAACCCAGCTTCTAGTGCCCAGCACTCTTTCGATCATGGCTAACCAACTCCACATTTGCCCAGGCCCTCCGCATCTCAATTCAATGTCTTTCTATCCCATTTCACACGCCAAATGGTCTCCAATCAGTTACTCTGCTCACTTTCTAAACTCCCATGGTCACTCACTCCTTTACTGTCTCCACATTCTCTTTGTCAAAGAAGACCAACTTTCAGACTCCCAAGAACCTCACACAAATGCTAGTTCTTCTTTTACGATATCTACATTACTTTCCAACCTCCAAAAATAACAGCAACAGCTCTAAAGTCTCTAAATAAAACCAGGGAATAACTAGAAGCTGCGGGTTGTGATGTGTCCCCAACCCACAAACTGGCAGCCTTGAAACACAGCTGTTCCTACTTGCCAATAACTCGACAACTGACTGCTCTTTATTCAAGGCTGGTATTGGAAGAGATCTTCATCGTTAAGACGCTTTAAGCACTAGGAATAAAAAGAGACACAGTGCCTAGCCTTTGGAGTCTAGTTGGAGAGACAGGATGTATGCCTAAAAGCATAAACAGAAACGCCACATGGCACATGTGAAGTTTCAAGTGAATACTACAAATGACAGACTAGTCCACTGGATATCTGCTACGTAAGTCCTGGCAAGTTTTCCTCCTAAGTGAAATTATTCACTAATTGCGGCAGATTCTGGTTAAGTACCCCATTTGTCTCTAGTGAAGCAAAAATTCAACTTCATCCTGTGCTCCTTTTTGCCAGGGAAAAATGGGGCAGAACATCCTCATCTTTGATCATTTAAACTTAGTCAATAAGGAAAATGTCTATGGCTGTAGGATGTGGTAGTTGTTGGGTGATCCAAGGCTTCTCAGTGGAGAACCCCAAACACTAAGTTCAGTCAGTACTTGATCTGACAGTAAGGGTGCATAAGTCTAGACGACGTCATTGCCATCTCCACCCTGGCAAGTTCATGTAAAGTCCCTAAGGCTCTTCTGGAGCTGAATCAGCAGGGTACCCTCATGATAGTCCTGGTCCTAAGTGAATTCAAGACTTGCTGAGGTTGGGATTTTGGCATCCGCTGATAAGAGATATGCCTGTTTGGCTAATTTGTCCTGACTGCAGGCATCCCAATCCTATTGCTGGCAGATTAGTTCTATTGAATTGGATTCAGGTTTAGTAACTACAAATCTTAGATTCTGGAGTAGAGCCAAATTTGAGTTCTTACAACAGTGTATCTCACCATAGTCAGCAATGTCTAGGAGTGTATGCATCCACTTTCAGAGAAAAAACTGATGGAGTCTGAATGCAGATTGAAGCACACTATTTTTCACTTTTTTCTTTTTCTTCCATAAAATGACTAATATGGAAATATGTTTTACATGATTGTACATATAAACCTATAGCAGATTGTTTACTATCTCAAGGAGGGAGGAAAGGGGGAGGGAGAGAAAGACAGAATTTGGAACTTAAAATTTTTAAAAATGAATGTTGAAAATTGTTTTTACATGTGATTCAGAAAAAAAAATAAAGTGCTATGTAAAAATAGTAAAATCAAACCGTTCAAAACTGAATTCATTATCTTTTCCCCTAAACTCTTTCCCCTTCCCTTGCCTCCAAACTTCCTTATTACTACCAAAGGTACCACCATATTCCCAGTCATTTGGGCTCATAAGCTAGGTGTCATCCTCAACTCCTCACTCTCTCACCCCCCATATTTAATCACTTGCCAAGGCCTATCAATTTTACTTTTGTAACATCTTTCACCTATGCCTTCTTCTCTCCTCTGACCCTCCCACCATCCTGATGCAGGCACTCATCACCACATATTTGGACTGCAGTAGCCTGGTGGTTGGTCTCTGCCACAAGTCTCTCCCCACTCTAGTTCATCCTCCACTCATTTGTCAAAGTGATCTTTTTAAAGCACAGGCCTGACCATGTCACTCTTCTACTCAGTAAACTCTTCTGGGTCTATCACCAACAAGATCAAATATAAAGTTCTCTGTATGATCTTCAAAGCCCTTCATCACCTGGCCCCCCTCACCTTTCCTGTCTTCTCATACCGGGTGGAGCCAAGATGGCGGCTGGGAAGCAGTGACTGGTGTGAGCTCCCCACCAAGTTCCTCCAAAAACCTATAAAACAATGGCTCTGAACCAATTTTAGAGCTGCAGAACCCACAAAGTGGCAGAGGGAAGCAGGGCTCCACCGC
>JAQQSZ010014782.1:0-11431 GCA_028646595.1 Phalanger gymnotis
CCCATGTTCATTTTGTACTCGAGTTCGAAAGACAATTTTTTTTTCTATGCAACATTTCTCCCTTTGCTCCCTTAAGAAAAGAAATAAAAGAGCTATTTAATTTTCTTCTTTTATATTAAAAATAAATTTTATTTTCCCACTCCAGAGTCTCAACTCTTCATAATCCCTCAAATCTATTGAGCTTTATGAAAAAAAATAAAGGGAAAATGACCAGGTCTCAGGTCACATGAGAGGAAATCCACTCTTTTCCCCCTGCACTGCTGAGCCTAACAGAACACCAACGGTTCCCCTGAAACAGAAGGCTCCCTCTGATTACTCCCACCACCCCCACTGATGGGATCTGAAATCTGATGAGAAGGAAGAGTCATCTTGAAGTTTCAGCCTTGGGAACACCAATCTGACCCTTAGTTTTCCTGTACTCCTGTCTTCAATAAGGCATCCATGTTATCTCATTCAACCAGCCTTTAAGAGCATCAGAAACCACTCTACAATACACGACAAACACAATGCAGATTATTCCCAGTTCTACATATATAGAATCAGAACCCAACTTTGTTCAGATTACTAGATGAACCTAGTTTCATTTCCTAGTTTCCATCTACTTCCCGCTCAAGGCCAAACAGTCTCATTCTCTTGTCCCCTGGATCTGGAGAGAGCAAGATCCTTTCTGAATGGTTATCTGGGCTCTTCCTGGGTACAGAATGCTCCCTCAGGCAATTCTCCCTTCTACAGCGTGTGTGGAGTAGGTGCCAATGGTGAAGAACAAATGAGCGCTTCCTATTTGGTTTGATTTTCACAGTACAAATAATAGGCTCCAGAATCCCAATATTCTTCTGTTCATATACAAAGGTAGTACTATCCTCAGGCTTTAAAGAAAAAAATCTCAGTCCAATGGAATCAGCTGCCAAGTCCCTGAACTCAGGTAAGTTTTTGCCTTGCTTTGCAGGAACCAGGCCTCCACGTCACTTCTCGACTATTTCAAAACCATACAGTCATGCATACCCCACCCTCTGTTAGCTCCCCTACATTTGCTGTCTTTTTCTATTAGAATGTAGGCTCCTTGAGGGCAGGGATTGGCTTTTCTTCTGCTCGTATTTGTATCTCTGGGATTTAGCAAAATGCCTGGCACACAGTAAGCACTTATTAAATATTTTAGCCTTCATTTTTTCAGGACTAGCACATAACTTATGCTCTTTGCTCTTGGTCTTCCCTGTTCGTTGAACATTAATATTGTTAGTAAATATTTTCCTCAGGCTCTTCCTTAGTCCCTTCCTCCAAGAATTCTAAGTGTCAGTTTCTGGTGCTTCTCAAACTACCTCAATTTGTGTCCTACTCGTAATTCAAAAGGCACGATATCCAAAATAGAACTTAAATATTTTCGACAAAACCTACTCCTCCTAACTTCTCTGGCTCTATCAATATTACTACTGCCTTCTCAGTAACTTAGGCATACAACATCAGAATCTTTTTTGCCTCTGCTCCTTCCCTCACCTCCTACATCCAATCCATTTTCAACACCAGCAAATTGTGCTACTGAAATGTCTCTTACACCTGTCTATTCCCCCTGCCACTTCCATGCTCATTCCCACCCACCTGGACTACTGGCAACTTCTTATTCCAAGCCTAGGGCACTATCCACTATACCACATTGCCTCCTAAGGCTAATGACATTATCATCTCATCTCCCAGTTCAGACTCCATAGCTTGAGTTTTGAGAGTACTCATCCTGTTTAAAGCAGGTGGATCTTGTTTTTGTTATTTTGTTATTTATATTATTAAGCTGTCAAAAATGAAGAACAGAGCCCTGGAAGGGTCTACGTCAGGGGTGGGGAACCTGTGGCCTCAAGGCCACATGTGGCCTTCTAGGTCCTTTAGTGTGGCCTTTTGACTGAGTCCAAGTTTTACAGAACAATCCCTTTTATTAAAGGAATTAGTTCTGTGACATTTGGATTCAGTCGAAGGGCCATACTTGAGGACCTAGAGGGCTACATGTGGCCGCAAGGCCACAGGTTCCCCACCCCTTGTCTACGTCATTTCGGCTTACATGACTGTTAGGAAACTCAGCAGATGGCAGAACCAAATTACAAAGCATTTGGGCTCATTTGCTCCCACAATAAAAGAGTCACCACATTATCTACTCAACTGAGAATTCACAATTTGTACCTAACAGGCCATTTTGAAGATTGTAATGGTTACAGAACTTTCTAACAATTACAAATGCCATTCTTCTTGTTTGTTCTCATTTCATAAATTCCAAATGTGAGCGAGGCTCATATGGTCATGAGAGAGCAATGCGCTATGCCTTCTAACCTAATCTTTGGGGTATCTTGTAGCAGTACTGTTCCCAGACACTACCTGACACAAACAGTGACACTAGGAATTATAGATCTGCTTGTTCTTCCACATGAAGTTCATTTGCTATCAAGGGATGGTGGATCACTAACACATGTGAAGCGAGATGCTGCTTATTTCAAAATGAAAAAGGAAGACAACCTTAGTAGTCTCTCCTTTATCTACTAAGAATATTTCCCTTTCCTAATATGCCTAATATATGTTTTAGATTCCCAGCCAGCTGCAAGGAGTCCCTTGAGTTAAGAAATTAAAAGAAAAAAATTCCTGGCATAAAATGGAGGAATCGGTTCTGTATTCAAACATGAACACTCATGAAACTGGAAAAAAAGAAAACAGTAGCCACACCTGGATCTCTTCCCCCAACACTGACCTGTTGATAGTTCCCCAACCATTTAAAGATCACTTATTCTAGAAAACTCTTCCATGATTCCTTCAGTCAGAAGGAATTATTCCTTCTTCCTAACTCAGAAACTTGTATAGGTACTAATGTTAGTGTCCCATATTGATCTGGGGGCATAGCTCATCTCTTGTCTAGATTTTCAGCTCCTGTCATGTGGACCAGGTCTTTTGAAGATTGGGATTTCCCCCAATACCCATCACAGTGCTTTGCAAATAGTAAGCACTCATTAAATGTTTATGGACTGGCTGTGTGAATGAATGGCAGCGTTTTCATCCACTCCAGCACCTGCCAAAGCTCACATGTTGAAGTTTTTATGTCCGCTCAGCTCCTGATGCTACATGGGAATGGATTCCTAAATAAAGGAAGACATGGGTGACCACAGAGGAAGCACAAACAGACATATGCTGATTCTCTTGAAAGACCACCTACTTAGTTAAATGGAAAACATTTACTATATTGGACTGCTGGAAATAGGGCTGACCCTCAGTAGAATTATAAGATAGATGATTTTCTTTATCACCTTCCAACTCTTTGTCCACATTCTCACTCCCTTTTAGCACTTTCTCACTGCCTCAAGGCCCCCCATTCTCTCATGCTGCCCCCAGAGTGCCCCAGATCACCTGCCTCTATGGGCAACGCTCCAAATCATGGGCTTTGCTGCTCCTCTTTCCATATCATTTCCTACCATATTAACACAAAATATCCCTGGAAAGGGCCTGATATCCAAATTATATAGAGAACTTAAACAAGTGTGGCATCAAGAGCCATTTTCTAATGGATAAGGAAATATGATTATAGAAACTGTCGGGGGCTGGTACAGAGCACACAAGGTGGTGGCACCAGTGGCAGGTCTTAGAAGTGGCTGGACCAGCAGCAGCTTTGGCAGCTCTCAGACCAGAGACAGTAAGGGGGTTAGGCCACTGGTCAGAAAGAGATTACAGAGAACTCTCTGCTGGTACTGGGCACAGGACCTTGTTGTATTGCCCATACACAATTCAAAGTCATAGGTCCAAAGAGAAGAGGAGTGCCTGTGATCTGTCACAAGAGATCTGGGGCCCTGATCACAGTTAGAAAGCAGAGAGCAACCCTAGCACTTACAGCTGGAGGGGAGCAGGGCCCTTCCTGGGTAAAGACCACAGCACAGACCAGGAGAGCAGTGACCACTCCTCTCTCCAGATCATACTACTTTGGAAGCACCAAAAACTTGCAGACCTCTAGAACTTGCTTTGAAAATGGCAGTACAAAAAAGCCTGAAGCTTGAGACAGTGCTTCCCCTCCCTCAGGTGAGCATAGCCCAACCTTAACATCAAGTTAAAAGTCAAGAAATAGGCTGGGAAAATGAGCAAACAACAAAAAAATAATTTGACCATAAAAAGCTACTATGGTAGCAGGGAAGACCAAAATACAAGTCAGAAGATGATAACAATGTGAAAACAGCTACAAGCAAAGCCTCAGAGAAAAAATGCTAATCAAAAACAAGCCCAGGAAAAATTCCTGGAAGCATTAAAGAAAGGGATAAGAATGATAGAGGAAAAGTTGGGGAAAGAGAAGTGATACAAGAAAATCATGAAAGGAGAATTAACAGCTTGTTTAAAAAGGCACAAAAATGCAATGAAGAAAGGAACTCCTTAAAAAGCAGAATTGGCCAAATGGAAAAGAAAGTACAAAAGCTAACTGAATAAAATAATTTCAAAAATAGAATTGGGCAAGTGGAAGCTAATGACTCTGTGAGACATCAAAAAACAATAAAGAATGGGAAAAAAGAAGAAAATGTGAAATATCTCATTGGAAAAACAATTGAGGAGAGGTAATTTAAGAAAGAGCCAACAATACATTTCAAGAAATTATCAAGGAAAACTGCCCTGATATTCTAGGACCAGAGAGTAAAATAGAAATTGAAAGGCTCTACCAATCACCTCCTGAAAGAGATACCAAAAGGAAAAGGTCCAGAAATATTATAACCGAATTCAAGAACTCCTAATTAAAGAAGAAAATGTTTCAAGCAGCCAGAAAGAAACCATTCAAATATCATGGAGCCACAGTCAGAATAACACAAGGTTTAGTGTCTTTCAAGTTAAGGAAGCAGAGGAGCTTGGAATATGATATTCCAGAAGGTAAAAGAGCAAGGATTACAACAAAAAATAACCAACCAAGCAAAACTGAATATAATCCTTGCAGACCTAGGAACTGTAACTGAATAAAACAAGACAGTGACTGTTGACTATGGGCCAAATATGAGCCAACATGTCTGTCATGCTACATCTGTAGAGCCTCACAGCTATATGACAAGGGCCGGGGCCAGCAACTGTATAGTGGAGCTCCAAACAAAGGAAAAATTGTACTTGTGTTCCCCAGACCCAAAGTGAGCTCCAGAGTCTGAAAGGCTCAGATGAAAAGGCTATCAGACTGTGCTCCAGATCAGACTACATGAGGGCCTGGTGTAAATTTGTAGATCCCTAGACTGAGTCATTCCTGAAATCTTTGAAGAACATAATGCAATATCCAGAGCATGTAGTGACAGAACCCTAGATGACAAAGATCAGGTCTATACCTTGTATAGACAAGGTACCAACATTCCCTCCAGAAGTGCATAGAGGCTAGACCTAACACAAAATTCCAATTCAAGAAGTGAAGCTAGAAGAATGAGTAAACATAAAAGACTTGATGATAAAGGGCATTTGTGGAGATGAGGGTGTCTAAGATACCAACCCAAAAGAAGAAAACTCCAAATCATCCATGAACAAAGCCTCAAAGAAAAACATAGCTTGTCACAAGGTGAACTAAAGTTCCTGGAAGAAATGAAGCAAGGATATACAAAATTATATTATATATAAAATGAATTCTCTTGAGGGAAGAATTAGAAAAAAATGAAAGTGCTACAGGAAACATTGAAAAGGAGAATTAACATCGGACTTGACAGGTTTTATACCAAGGGAATGAAAACCTTACTAAAACAACACAGTCCTTGGAAAAGGGACCAAATAAAAATTAATGACTCCCTGAGACAAGAATACTCAAACAAAGTCAAAATGGCAAAAAATAAAAGAAAACAACAGCCTAGAAAAGTTTAAGGAGAAATAATTTTAAAATTATCAAATCATTTAAAAGTCATAACAAAAAGAGTCAAGATACCATATTTTCTGTAACCATAAACGGAAAATGCCCAGAGTTCTTGGAAACAAGGGTCAAAGTAGAAATAGAAGGAATCTACTGATCACCTCTTACAAGAAAGTCTAAGATTGAAACTTTCAGGAATATCATAGCCCAAATCCAGAGGGTCTAAGTCAAAGAAAAAAATACTGCAAGCATCCAAAAAAGGAAAGATCAAATACCAAGGAGCTACATTCAACTCATACAAAATGTAGCAGCTACCATTATAAAAAAAGTGGACTATTTAGAATACTATATTCCAAAAGGGAAAAGATATAGATTTACAACAAACCTCTAACTTTCCCAGAAAAATGAAATATAATCCTAGAGGGGAAAATGGATATTTGATGAAATAGAGAAGTTCAAAGTATTCCTGACAAAAAGACCAGAGCTGAATAGAAAATTGGAAATGCAAACACAGGATTCAAGAGAAACAAAAGAAATATGAGTGAGCAATCAGGAGGGATTAAACATCCTAATGGAGGAAATTATACATGTCCCTTCATTAAGCTATCATCAAGGGTAATAGAGGGAGTTAAGTAAGACAGAAGGCATGGGAGTGGTTTTTGCTATGATTCAATTACTTTTAAATAAAGAAAGGAAAGGGAGGGACAAGGAATTTACTAAGTAAGGAAAGGGAACAACGAATGGAGGAACTTGCTGTCTTACAAAAGTGGAGTGTGCAATTAGAAGACTAAATCTAAGGAGAAAGGGGTGAGTTGGGTTAGTATTATTTGAACTGCACATCCATCTGAACCTGTCAAAGTACAGTAGAACATATACATACATACACACAAACACATACATACACACAGAGTTGGGTATAGAAATATATTCAACTCAACAGGGAAATTAGAGATAATAGCAAGAGAGAAGAATAAGAAGGGGGTAAATTTAGGGAGGAATTAGTCATTAGCAGACCAAACTCTGAACTCAGAGGGGAGATAGTGAATTAGTGTGTAAAGGGAAAGAAAGAATGAGTAAGAACCCGTGATTGTGGGCTAGGTGAGGGGAAGAGAAGAGGGGCAGGGAGTGGAAATTGTTTGTATCAATCATAGAGCACTGGTTCTGAGTACACTCTTCTCTCATCCCACTCTTCTTAGTAAGATGGGGCAGTTAACAAAGAGAATAAAACAGCATAAAAGAATAGGATTGAAAGAAATAGATAATAATCATAACTGGGATTGTGAATGGGGTTAATTCACTAATAAAATGGAAGAGGATAGCAGAATAGATTGGAAAATAGAATCCAACAATATGTTGCTTATGAAAAACACACTTAAAGATTTACATAGATTTAAAGTCTGCTGGGACTGCTAGGTGGTGCAATGGATAGAGCATTAGGCTTGCAGTCTGGAAGACACATCTTCCTGAGCTCAAAGGTGGCCTCAGACATTTAGTATCTGTGTGATCCTGGGCAAGTCACTTAACCCTGCTTGCCTTAGTTTCCTCATCTGTAAAATGACCTGGAGAAGGAAATGGCAAACTACTCCAGTATCTCTGCCAAGAAAACCCCACACGAGGTCACAAAGAGTTGGAGGACGCAACTGAAAAATGACCGCACAATAACAAAGTAAGGGGCTGGAACAAAATCTATTATACTTTTGCTGAACTCAAAAAAGCAAGGGTATCCATAATGGCATGGCAAAAGCAAAAATAAACTTCATTCAAAGAGATAAATAAGGAAACTATATTATGCTGGAAGATATACAAAATGGATATCAATGCTTAACATATACAAACCAAATGGCATGTCATACTTAAAAGAAAAGCTAAATGAATTATTAGTAGAAATAGGAAGTAGATCTATAAGACTTGAGGAACTCAATGTGCCTCTTTCATACCTAAACAATTTTAACAAAAAAAAAACCTTAGAAAAGTTAGATATGATAAATGTCTGGCAATTGTTGAATGGAACAGAAAGGAGTATACATATTTCCTCAGCTGACCATGATAACTTTACAAAAAAAATTATGATAACTTAGAGTATAAAAACCTTACAAATGCAGAAAAGCCGAAATATTAAACACACCCTTACTGACCACAATGCAGTTAAAATTATATTTAAGAAAGGACTGTTGAAGAACTATTAAACATTAATTGGAGGCTAACTTAAAACTAAATACTTAGTGTGTTAAAGAAAAAAATTATAGAAACAGTACATAATTCCATCAGTGATAAGGACAACAAATCACAATTTTTTAATACAGCCAAAGCAGTCCTTAGGTGAAAATTTTATCTCTAAACACTTTCATCAATAAAAGAAATGACCGAGGAGCTGAGGATGCAACAGGAAAAATAGAAAACCGACAAATTTTAAAGTTAATCCCAAACTAGGAATTTTGAAAAATCAAAGAAGAGATTAGCAAAATTGAAAGCAAAATAGTTGAATTAATATATAAAACTAGGAGAATTATTTTTTTAAATGAATAAAATATGTGAACCTTCACTTGCATAAGGTAGGAGAGGCATAGAAAACAGTTCTGAAAATGGTCTGAGAGGGCTTAGTGGAATACAAATAATTCAGCAGTGTGATGTGACAGCCAAAAACATTAATGCAATCTTGGAGGCGCATAGCTTTAAGGGTTGAGGTGGATGGAAATGAGATGGCAGATAACAGGCATCCGGTAGGGAGTTCCTGCATTGGGACTCCAGTATTAATAAGATGAGAAGAGTAAGATAAAGTAAGAGAATACTAAATATTGGGGAATGAATCCAGGCAGAATATCAATGGATGAGAATTCTGCTGATGAAGGCAGGTAGATTAGGATGTTTAAGGTCTCAACGGGAGTGGTGCTATCCCAGAGATATCCAGAAGCCCAGCCTTCTGGCAAGTGAAAGAAGAGCCTCAGTTTACTCATTTGATGAGTTTCATTGGTGAATAACTCCCTCTGCAAAAACAAATTTATTCCTATAAAGAAAAAAAAGACCTTGAACACAATAGAAGACTTTCAAGCATTTCTGATTAAATTAGTGAGCCAAGTAAAAATTTTGAAATGTAAATAGAATCAAGCAAAATCTAGAAAGAGAGATACATTTGAGCAACTATGTGAGACCAATGTTAACATGAGGTTCAACAATACTGAAGTGTCTACATTCTAATAGGGTGAGAAGAGACAAATGTACATTTAGAATCCCAGTATCTTCAGTGCACACAAAGGGGGTCAAGAAAGAAAAAGACAGAGCCTGGGTGTGGTTTTGTTGTGACTTACTGGTTTTTAAAAAGGAAAGAAAGGAGGAAAATGAAAAAAATTAAGAAGGGGAAGGAACTTACTATTTCTCATAATTGGGGTCTAAAAGAAGAGTATACAAATAGAGGAAGGGGTTGGGAAAAGTGGGTGTTTCGTGAATTTTATTCTTTTGAACCAGAGAAAAAATGTTAAACACACGTGCACACACACATACATATACACACATACACAAAGAACACAGGGAAACAGGCACGGAGAAAGCATGATAAAGAGCAGGTTTAAGAAGTCAGGTAGAATAGAAAAGAGAAAATACACAATCAAAACAAATTTCAATTTTAGAGCATAGATCATAAAGGGAGGTTAAATGTACAAGAACCTGACATTGTCTGGGTGTGGTGAAGGAAGGATGGACAGAAGGCCTTTGTTTATGGTGTAGATCAGATTCCTTTTTTTCCTCTGTCTCCTCCTTTATAAAGAGAAGAACAGGAAGAAAAGAGAGGATATGATGGCAGGAAATGCATAACTAACAACTATAACTAAGATGGTGAATGGAATGAACTCACCCATAAAACAGAAGAGGGTAAGATAATGTATTAAAAAGCAAAATGTTTGTGTATTTACAAGAAACACTTAAAACAAAAATTCACATAGTTTTCAAAATTAATAACTGGAGCAAAAATTATTATTCTTCAGGCAATTTTTTAAACAGGGGCATTAACCATGACCTCAGACAAAAGTAGAAAGAGATATGATTAAAAGAGATAAGCGGGAAACCTAGATTATTTTTTTATTTTTTATTTATTTAATATTTTTAGTTTTCAGCAATGATTTCCACAAGATTTTGAATTACAAAATTTCTCACATATCTACCCTCGCCCCACTCCAAGATGGCATATATTCTGATTGCCCCGTTCCCCAGTCAGCCCTCTCTTCTGTCACCCCACTCCCCCCCCATCCCCTTTTCCCTTACTTTCTTGTAGGGCAAGATAGATTTCTATGCCTGATTGCCTGTATATCTTCTTTCTCAGTTACATGCAAAAATAACCTTTTTTTGAACATCTGCTTTTAAAATTTAAGTTCTAAATTCTCTGCCCTCTTCCCTCCACACCCACCCTCCCTAAGAAGGCAAACATTTCAACATAGGTCACACATGAGTCATTATATAAAACCTTTCCACAATACTCATGTATTTTGCTCCCTCCTATCTGGTCCCCCTTTATTCAATTTTCTCCCTTGACCCTGTCTGTTTTCGAAAGTGTTTGCTTTTGATTACCTCCTCTCCCATCTGCCCTCCCTTCTATCGTCCTCCCTTTTTTATCCCCTTCCTCCTTCTTTCCTGTATGGCAAGATACCAAATTGAGTGTGTATGTTACTCCCTCCATAAGTCAAATCTGACAAAAGCAAGATTCACTCATTCCCCCTCACCTGCCCCCTCTTTGCTTCCAATGAAGTGCTTTTTTCTTGGCACTTTTATATGAGATAATTTACCCCATTCTATCTCTCCCTTTCTCCCTATCTCAATATATTCCTCTCTCATCCCTTAATTTGATTTTTGTGGTATTCTGAAGGGAAAATAATGTGGAAACTGAGTCACATGATCTACGTCTTCACAGTTTAAGCAGTTGCCAAGGAGGATCTGAGGAGAAAAAGTTTAGGCCTCACAATGTCTTGAAGAATTAATAGTAAGGACTGCCTCGATGAACTGAGGATGTTTAACTTGGAACAAAGACAACTTGGGACAAAGGTCTCCAAATATGTGAATGTCTTTAGTGTGGAAGAGGCATTAGCTTTCTTCTGCTTGTATTTCTCAGTTGCATGTAAAAAACAATTTTTTAACATTTGGTTTCAGAACTTTGAGTTCCAAATTCTCTCCCTTCTTCCCTCCCCACCCACCCTCCTTGAGAAGGCAAGCAATTCAATATAGGTTATACATGTATCATTATGCAAAACACTTCCATTATAGTCATGTTGTGAAAGACTAACTATATTTCCCTCTATCCTATCCTACCTCCTTTTATTCGGTTTTCTCCTTTGACCCTGTCTCCTCTCAAAAGTGCTTGCTTTTGACTACGTCCTCCCCCAAACTGCCCTCCCTTCCATCATCCCCCCTCCCATCCCCTTATCCCTGCCCTTTCCCATAAGGCAAGATACCCAATTGAATGCATGTACCACTCCCTTCTTAAGCCAATCCAATGAGAGCAAGATTCACTCATTCCCTTTCACCTACCCCCTCTTCTCTTCCTTTACAACAGCTTCTTCTTGCCACCTTTATGTGAGATAATCTACCCCATTCCATCTCTCCCTCTCTCTTTCTCCCAATATATTCCTCTCTCATCCT
>JAQQSZ010014783.1:0-11431 GCA_028646595.1 Phalanger gymnotis
TGCTTTTCTATTTCTCCTTTCTGTCTCCATCTCTCTCCCTCCATGTCAATCTCTCTCTCTTTCTCTCTCTCTGTCTCTCTCTCTCTCTCTCTATATATATATATATGTATATATATGTGTGTATATATGTATATATATGTGTGTGTATATATGTGTGTGTGTGTGTGTATCTCCCCTCTTCTATCACTGCTTCCTAGTCTCTTTCTTTATATATTTCTCTCTTTTCATTCTTCTGAGGCTCTCTCTTCTTTGTCTCTCCTCCTTTTTTCCTTTCCTTTCTCTCCCTACCTCCTTCCCTAGTTTTCATTGTGTCTATCTCTTTTTCCTTCTCTGTCACTCTCTTCCTCTTCATCCTTCTCAATGTCTCTCTGTCTCTATCTTTTTCTTTCTTTCTCTGTCTCTGTATCTCCATGTCTATCTGTCTGTCTCTCTATGTGTGTGTCTCTCTCTGTCTCTCTCCTTCTCTCAGTCTCTCAGTCTCTCTCTCTCTCTCTCTCTCTCTCTCTCTCTCTCTCTCTCTCTCCATATTCGCTTTCTCCCATCACTTTCTTTCCCTTTCTATCTCCCTCTCCTTCGATCCCATGCTTCTCTGTGCATCAGTCTCTCTTTATTGTTCTCTCTCCATCATTCTTTCTCTTTCTGTCTCTGTCTCCCTCTCCCTCTTTAATATTTGCCTTTTTCATTCTCCTTTCCCCTTCCCTCCTTGAGTCTTCCCCGCTTACCTCTTTTTTCTTTTCTTACTCTATCTCTATCTCTCCATCCTTCACTGAGTCTCTCTCCCTATCTTTCTCTTTCTCCACCTCTCTCCATCCCTTTCACTAATCTTTGTCCCTCCTTACTTTCTTCTCTCTCATTCTATCTCTGTAACTCTCTCCCTCTCCATCTTTCTTAATGTCTGTTTCTGCCTCTCATGTCTGCATCTGTTTTTCTCTCTTTGTTTTGCTTCCCTCTGTATCCCCTCTCTCTTTTCCTCTCCCTCCCTCTCTGTCTCTCTCCCTGTATCTTCATTATTCTCTCTTTCTTTCATCTATGTCTCTCTATCTCCTTGTCATTTTCCCCTCCCTTTTCCTGACCTCTGGCCATTTCATTTTCTTTATTTTTCCTCTCTATGTCCCTTCGTCTTTGTCACTCTCTCTCCTTCTACCTTCTCTGTCCTCGCTGTCTTTCTCCCTGTCTCTATCACTCTCCATCCTTATCTCTATCTCTGTCTTTGTCTTTCCATCCATTCTCTTCCTTTCCCTTTCTCCCCCCCGCCTTGTACTCCTCCCTGACTCCTTATCTCTATCTCCTTCTTTTCTTCCCTTTCCAAACTTTTCTGTTTCTTTCTCTTTCCCACCATCTCCCTCCTACTCTCTCTCTCTCTCTCTCTCTCTCTCTCTCTCTCTCTCTCTCTCTCTCTCTTTCTCATCTCTCTCTCTTCTCCCCCCTCCACTTCCCCTAGCTCACCCTATCTTCATTCTTTCTCTCTTTCTCTGTTTATTTCTCTCTCTGTATCTCTGACTCCATTTCCTCCTTTCCTCTCCATCCTTACTCTGTCTCCGTCTACATAGATAGATAGTCATTCCTTAATAGTTAAGTGGTCACAGGATATGAACAGTTTTAAAAAGAAGAATTGCATAACGTTAACAACCACATGAAATAATACTCCAAGTCACTAAAAAGAAGAGAAATGGAAATCAAAACAACCTTGAAACTGTACCTTGCACCTTCAAACTTGGTAAAGATGATGAAAGATTGAAGGGGTTATGAGAAGAAGGGCACATTGGTGCCTTTGGTTGAGCTTGAATGAGTACATCCACTGTCGATAGCACTTTAGAATTATAAAAAGAAAGTGATTAAAATGTCCATATCCTTTTACTTGGAGATTCTTTAACTAAGCTTATACCTAGAAGAGGCCACTTATAATAAGAAAAGTTGTTACATACACTAAAACACTTATAGCATCACTTTGGGGTATAGCAAAGAATTAGAAACAAAGTAGAAGACCATGAATTGGGGAATGACCAAGCAAATCATGCTATATGAGTATAATAAAATACTACTGTGCTGTAAGCAATGATGAAAGTGCTAAATAGAGAAATACTTAAAAAGAACTACATCAACTGAAAAATACCCACACAGGGTTAAAATAAGGGGCTGGAGCAGAATCTGTTATGCTTCAGCTGAAGTAAAAAAAAAGCATGGGTATCAATCAAGATCTCAGAAAAATCAACAGTAAAAAAAACCAAACCTAATTAAAGGAGAAAATCAATGAAACTACATTTTGCTAAAAGGAATTGTAGACAATAAAATAATATCAATACTAAATAAATATACACCAAAGGCAGAGCATCCAAACTCTTAAAGGAAAAGTTAAATGAATTACAGGAGGAAAGAGATGGTAAAACTATACTAGTGGGATTCATGAATTTACACTTTTCAAAACTAGATAAATCTAACCAAAAATGAAGAAGAAAGAAGTTAAGGAGATGAACAGATTTTTAGAAAAGTTGGACATGATAGAGTTCTGGAAAAAAATGAATAAGAATAGAAAGGAATGTAAATTTTTCCCAGTCTGAAGTGGCACCTTCACAAAAACCGACCATATATTAGGGTATAAAAACCTCACAAACAAATGCAGAAAAAATATTAAATGCATCCTTTTCAGATCAAAATATAATATAAATTATGTCCAACAGAGGATTTTGGAAGCATAGATGAAACATTAACTAGAAAATAACTAATCTTATCCTAAGGAATGAGTGGTTCAAAGAATAAATCATAGTAACAATCAACGATTTCATTAAAAACAACGGCAAACCCTTTCCTCAGCTCACTGCAGCAATGGTACAAGCCCAAGAAGCACTTGAGGCATGTGTTCACCCCAACCACTAGATGCTGGAGAAGTTGATGGGCATGTTTTATCTAAGACCACTCACAGTTCTAAAAAAGAAAAATTGCACAGCATTAACAACCACATGAAAGAATATTCCAAATTGCTAATAATAAATGGAAATAAAACAATCCTGAGGCTTCACCTTACACCTTGAAAATTGTCAAAGGTGACAAAAGAGGGCAACATGTTGGATGGGTTATGGTAAGAAAGGCACACTTGTACTTTTGCTGGAGCTGTGAATGGGTACATCCATTATAGACAGCAATTTACAATTATATGAAGAAAGGAACTAAAATGTCCATATCCTTTGACTCAGAGATTATGTTGATGAGCTTATATCTCAAAGAGACTATCAATAAGAGGAAAACTTGCCAGATATACCATAATTGTTATAGTATCCCTTTTGGGGATAGCAAAGAATAGGAAACAAAGTGGATGCCCATCAATTGAGTAATGACTAAACAAATCATGCTATGTGAGCATAATGGACTATTACTGTGATGGCAGAAACGATGAATGTGATGAATAGAGAAGAAATATGAAAAGAGCTACATGAACTGATGGACACCCACACAGAGTTTAAAATAAAGGGCTGGAGCAGAATCTATTATGCAAAAGCATAGATAGCAATCATGATCTCAGAAAAAGAAAAAGAAGACCTAATTAAAAGAGATAATCAGGGATTATTATCAGGGATAATGCATTGTAGACATTGAAGTAGTATCAATACTAAACATATATGTACCCAAAGCATCCAAATTCTTAAAGGAAAAGTTAAATGAATTACAAGAGGAAATAAACAGTAAAGGCATACTAGTGGGGGGAACTGAATTTACAACTCTCAGAACTAGACAAATCTAACCATAAAATAAAGAGGAAAGAAATTAAAGGGATGAATAAAATTCTAGAAGAGTTAAATATGAGAGACCTCTGGAGAAAACTGAATGAGAACAGAAAGGAACATCGATTTTTCTCAACTGTACATGGCATTTTCAGAAAAATTGACCATGTATTAGGGCATAAAAACCTCATAAACAAATGCAGAAAAGTAGAAATACTGAATGCACCCTTTTCAGATGCAAATACAATACAAATTCTATTCAATAAAGGAATCATAGATAAAAAATTAACTGGAAACTAATAATCTAATACTAAAGAATGAGTGGATGAAAGAACAAATCATAGTAACAATAAATAAATTGGTTTAAAAATAATGACAAACCTTTTCTTCAGCTTGCTGTAGTTATGGCTCATGGGCCCAAGAAGCACCTGAAGTATATGGTCACTCTTAAGCACTAGATGCTGGATAAGTTGATTGGCATGTTTTATCTAAGATCATTCACAGTTTCCCAATCTTCTGCAACCAACTCAAGTATGCCCTAACAAGGGATGAAGTTAAAAAGATCTGCATGCAGTGGTTTAGCAAATTTCATGGCAAGGTCCACACAGACATGACTTACCCTGCTGGCTTCAAATATATCATTAGCATTGAGAAGGCTGGTGAGCATTTCCATCTAATCTGTGACACCAAAGGCTGCTTTACTGTTCATTGCATCACAGCTGAGGAAGCAAAGTACAAATTGTACAAAATGAAAAAAAGATTTTTTCAGTTATCAAAGCCGTTCTCCATCTGGTAATCCATGATGCCCACACCATCCACTATCCAGATTCACTCATCAAAATAAATAGTACCATTCATATTGACCTAGAGATTGGCAAATCACAAACTTCATCAAGATTGATGTATAGGTGATATAATCTGGGTATGGTGATTAGTGGAGCTAAATTGGTCAAATTGGTGTGATGATCAACATAGAACAACATCTAGGATCTTTTAATGTGTTTACATGAAAGGTGTCAATGGCAATAGCTTTGCTAGGAGGCTCGTTGACATTTTTTGACATTGGAAAAAGTAACTAGCATTGGATTTCTTTGCCCTGAGAGAAGGGCATCTATCTCACCATCGCTGAAGAAAGACCAAGGGATTAGCAGCCAAATGGTGAAGGTGGTGAAGGTTTGCAGATCACAACCTGCTTCCTCTGGCTCAATAAATACCTTGCAAAGGGAGGGGGTGGGAAAATAATGACAACAATGATACAAAATTTGTGAGATGCAGCCAAAGAAGTGTTCAGGGGAAATTTCATATCTCTAAACACTTATGTCAACAAAAAAAGAAAAAGGGCAGATCAATGAATAGGGCGTGCCCCCGCCCAAGACAGGAGCAATCTCCAAGTAAACATCAAAATAGAAATTCCAAAAATCAAAGGAGAGATTAATAAAATTGAAAGTTAAAAAAGTGATTCAACTAATTAATAAAACTAAAAGTTGCTTTCATTTTAAAATACTATAAAATAAATAAATCATTGGTTAACTTGATTAAAAATAAATTAAAACCAAAGTACCAATATGAAAATGAAAAGTATGAATACACTACCAATGGAGAGCAAATTAAAGCAGTAATTAGGAGCTATTTTGCCCAAGTATATGCCAATAAAATGACCATGTAAGTGAAATGGATGAAAATTTATGAATATATAAATTTCCCAAATTAATAGAATACAGGGAGTCAAAAAGAGAAAGAAAACCGTAGACCAATTTAATAATGGTTATTGATGAGAAAATCTTCAACAAAATATTAATTAGCAAAGAGGCTACAGTAATATATACCTATGATCAGGCTGCATTTATGACAGGAATGCAGGTTTAGTTCAATATTAAGAAAACTATAAATATAATTGACCACATTACTAGCAAAACTCACAAAATCATATTATTTCATTAGATGTAGAAAAAGGTTTTGATAAAATGCAATACCAATTCCTGTTTTTAAAAAAGCATAGGAATAATTGGAGAGTTCCTCAAAATGATAAGAAGTATCAATCTAAAACTTAGAGCAAGTAATATCTTTAATGGGGATTATCTAGAAGCTTTTCCAATATGATAAGCTGTGAAACAAGGATCTCCATTATTACCATTGGTATTCGATAAGTTACTACAAATTCAAGGCATAGAAATAAGACAACAAAAAACATTTTGAAGAAATAAGCATTGGCAAAGAAGAAACCAAATTATCATTTTATGTGGATGATATGACGTTATACTTAAAAAATCAACTAAAAAACTAATCAAAACAATCAACAACTTCAGTAGTGGAGTATGACATAGAATAAACCAGACAGATATTCAGCATTTCTGTATATTACCAATAATCCATCAGGCAGGCTGGCTCTTTGAGGAAGATACGACTCTCTCTTTTTCCATTATTTTCAACTGTTCTATCCAAGAGGCTGAGGGTATTCTTGTGGAGTACATACTTCTTAAAACAAAAAGAGACACAGGGTGCAATAGAGGCATTCACCTCATCTAACTTCTACCAGGGTGCTAGATTCACCCTGTCCACTGGGTAAATCTGATGCTATGTAAATGAGCATAGCATCAAGGGATGAATTTGTGGTGTGGGACCCCCTAGGGATTCTGAGGTCCAGGTAAGTGTCCTCCTCTGTCATTAGAGAAATCCTGAGATTTTTAATCCTGGAACTGAATGTGGCGTACCTTTTTTGTTGTTGTTGGCTATCAATAATTAAATGCATTTTGTCCCATTAAAATACAGCCCTGTCCATGTGGCAACATCATTCACATTTTGTAGCATTTTAAAAAGAGAGTCCGAGGTGTCATCTACTATGGCCAAAAGCAAACATTCATAGATCATGGAAAAATTAGAGGAGCAAGGGAAAAACATTACCTTTCACATGTGCAGATAAGGCAAGAGGTCCTGAGTAAATGAGCTATAGAGACATCACAGAAAATAAAACGAACAATTCAATTATATAAAATGGAAAAACTTTTTGCACAAACCTAATGCAATTAAAATTAGGAAACAGGCTAATGGGGAAAATCGCTGTATTAAATTTGCTCTGTTAAAATTTGGTTTAAATTTAAATTAAATAAAATTTAATTAAAATTAAAATTGTTCTATTAAAGGCTTTCTATTATATATAGGTATGGGTGTACTTTTTTTTTTTAATGTACAGATGAGAACAGAAGGAAAGCTAGAAAGAAGCACTGGCAGCTTTGAAAAATATGTATAATATTTATTATACATTTTAAAACAAAAAATCCCTAAGCCAAAGACGACATAGATCAACAGGTGCATGGACGATCCTTTTTTCTGTGGTATGATGAGCATGGGAATGTTTATTCGATCGGCGTTTGTTGAGTCTAGAATAACAATGAATTAATGAAAATGAAAAGGTACAAAAAATAAGACGTATTTCGTAGACTGGCTCTTCTTTGCCCACCACCACCCACCAGTGTCACCTTGAAGGCCGCGCTCCACAGAGGGTCCGGGGTGGGGGGGGGGGGGGGGTGGACTTGTTTTAAGGAGGGGGCCGCCAGAGGGAGGGGGAATCACCTGAGGCGTTCCTGAAGGACAGCCACCCTCCACACACCCGGCATACCTCACGACAGACACAGGCTTGGGCACATGCACCTGTGGATTCATCCTGGACGGAGGTCTGGGAGGCGCGCACAACTACCCCCACCCCCACCCCCACCCCACCTTCCTCCAGGAGTTCTAAGAAGGTAGTAAAAGGGACTCACCGTGGGGCCTTACTTACCACCCACACGCGAGGACTCCCACGGGGGATTAGGCAGGCCCGGGGTTTGAGGGAGCCATGCGGAATGAGCTTGCTCTGCCTGCAGCCCCTTTCCGCAGAATGCGCAACACCAGCTCAGGTGAAAACCGCAGAAAGGAGGAGACCTGTGACGTCACGTTGGAAGATGGGGATTGATTCAGCCAATGAAACGTAGGTCCTGACACAGAGGGCGGAGTGCCACTCCTGCAGAACAAATTAGTCAGACAGTCAATCAAGATTTGGTGAGCTCCTACTATGTGTCAGACACTGGGCAAGAGCTGGAAATTAGAAAGTGCAAAGGATAAATCGGAAAAAGAAGAGACCATCTCATTTAATAAACTGATAAAATAACACAACATAGCGAAATTTGCAGGAATCGGGCAAAGTAAACCTTAAGTACAATTTATCTTTCCAAATACATTCTTGAAAAAAAAAGAGAGAGAAAACAGAAAGACCAAAAGAAAAAACCTGGAAAAGAAATAAATAGGGGAAAAAACATAACTGCACATAAAGAAAAATTTTAAAAGTAAAAGAAATGAATAAAATTTAGGCAAAAAATAATCAAATAGACAAAGAGCTAATTGTTTTAGAAAGGTCAACAAAATTGCCAGGATTTTTTTAAAAATGAAAGAAAAAAAGGATGAAGATCAGTTAATGAATATTTAACAAGTGCCTACTGTGTGCCAGGTACTAGCTAAGCACTTAGGTTAGAAAAGAGGATAAAGGCAGTCCTGGCTCCCAAAGAGCTCACAATCTCAAGGGGCAAGACAGTGAGCAAACAAATATGTACCAAAACAGATCCCTACAGGACAAATAGGAAATAATTAATAGAGATGGAATGTCTTGTTGGTGGAACAGCCAGGAGGCCAGTGTCACTGGACTGAAGAGACCTGAGGCAGATGAAATAAAGGAAAGTATAAGAAACTCTTGCCCAATTTCATGCCAACAAAACCGATAAATGGTTGAATATTTACAAAAACATAAAAAACTCAGATTAGCAGAACAAAAAGAAATTGAAAAGCCATAAATGTACTTGCAAAGGTTGGGGAAGGTACAGAAGGAACCCAAAGAGCAAATGGACTTACAAGGGAATTCTAGCAAATCTTTAAAGAAAAGCTAACTTCAGTTTTACATAAATTGTCTCTTAAAAGAGAGTAAATCTCATGAGAAAAATATGATTTTAAATATCAAAAACCAGAGTAAGAAAAGTCAAAGAAAGAATATGATTGACTATTCTCTTTGATGACTATTGATCTAAAAATAATAAATAAATAAAATATTAGCAAAGAAGGTACCAGAACATATACAAAGATTTTACTGTGACCAGATTGTATGTATAATAGGAATGCTGGTCTGGTTCAATATCAAGAAAAATTATAAATATAATAAGACAAATTAATAACAAAAACAAGGAAAATCCATAATTATATCAATAGATATTGTGTCTATCTTGATTTTAGATAAATACTATTGACCCTATTAATGAAACAGATTCAGTCTTTATTCTTATACTTTCTAATTTTTTTAACAAAAAAGATGGTGTATTTTCTCAAAAGTTTTACTTATCATGGGGAAACATAAGAGGCCTTTCTAATAAGATTAAGGGGAAAGCAAGAATATTTATTGATAATACTGTTATTTAATAGAGTAATAGAAATGCTAGGTGTAGCAATTAGAACAGAGGGAAAAAGAATAAAAAAAGAATAACAAAATTATCACTTTTTGCAGTTGATGTAATATTTTAGGAAACCTGAGAGTCAACTAAAATATTAAAATACATAAGTAAAATCTTGGTAAGATAACAGGATATTAAAGAACCCAACAAAAATAGTCAACTTTTCTGTATATTCCTAACAAAATCCAGTAGACATAGAACAAGAAATTCCATGCAAAACAATGACAGAATTTATAAAAGATGTGGGAGTCTGCCTACAAAGCCTTACTCAGGAATTATATGAGTACAACCATAAAACATGCTCTACAAAAATAAAGGATGGCTCAAATAATTTTAGACAATCAATTGTTCGAGGTTATGACATGTTAGAGATAGTCCAGAGACTGGACCTGTGGTTTCAATGTTATAGGAAAATGCCCAAGAAGGAAGCTCCTTCTAGGTCTGGCACCTTCTCTGCCCCTTAGACGCTTAGTGAGTTGGCTAAGGCACTGAGAATTTCAGTGCCTTGCTCAGGGTCACACAGCCAATGTGAGTCAGAGGAAGGACTTGAACCTGGCTAGGTCTTCAAAGCTAGCTCTTTCTTCACTAAGCCATACGGCTTCTCGCTAGCCAAGGTCATCCAATAAAAATGACATTAAATAAGTTGCAGATTTAGTAACATAAAATCAAACTATCAAAGGTCTGCTAAAATTCATCTGCAAGTACACATGATCAAAAAGCTCTATGGAAAATATGAAAAAAATGCAAAGGAAGTAGAGTAGCCACATTAGATCCCAAATTATAATACAAATCAATAATTATCAAAAAAATGGTACTAGTTTAAAAAATGAGAAAGTTGATCAGTACAACAGATTAAGTATACAAGATCCAAAACTCACTAAATGTAATAGAATTCAATTTGAGAAACCCAAGAATACCTAGTACTGGAATGAGGGCTAGATATGTAACAACATATCATGGTGCTTGAAGAACCAGAAAAGAAACATAGGAGAAATTAAACTTGGATTAATAGTGCACACCACATAAAACAGTAAGCTTTAAATGGTTGTGTCCCAGAATGAAAGGTCAGATCATTAAGAAATTAGAGGCACAGAAGGAGATTTTTTTTAGGCTGTATTTCTTTATTTTTAATCAATGCTTTTTTGTCGCAACTTTACATTTATTTATATCCTTCCCTGACCTTCCATCCAGCAAGCCATGCTGTGAAACAAAGATGTCCAAAAGAAAGAAAAAAAAACATGGTTGACAGTATATGCAGTAGTCCACACACATTATCCCCCACCTTCACAAAGGTGCATTTTTTCAACTTTTCTACAAGATCAAGACAAATCATCATACTTATGTGTCCTTCAGTTTCATGTATTGTTCTTTCTATTTACTTTGTTATACTCACGTATTCCTTGATGGGTCTGCTTACTGTACTTTGTATCAATACGTCTTCACGATTCTCTAGATTTATATTCTTCTTATCTTCTGGTGGAGTAACGTTCCATTGCATTCATTTTATACTACATTTTGTTCAGCTGCTCTTCCTACCTTGTTTCCAGTTCTTTGCTACCACAAAAAAAAATGCGTCTCTGAACATTTTACTATGCAAGGGAATTTTCTTTCTGTCTTTTTTTTATAAATTTTATTTAATATATTTAGTTTTCAGCATTGATTTTCACAGGAGTTTGAATTATAAATTTTCTCTCCATTTCTACCCTCCCCACCACTCCTAAATGGCGTATATTGTGGTTGCCCTGTTTCCCAGTCTGCCCTCCCATCTGTCCCCCCACTACCCTCCCATCCACTTTTCCCTTCCTTTTTTGTAGGGTAAGATAAATTTCTTTGAGTTCCAAATCCTCTCCCCTCCTCCCTTCCCACTCACTCTCCCTAAGAAGTCCAGCAATTCAACATGGGCCACATGTGTATCATTATGTATAACCCTTCCAAAGTACTCATGTTGTGAAAGACTAACTGTATTTTGCTTCTTCTTAACCTATCCCCCTTTATTGAATTTTCTCCCTTGACTCTGTCCCTTTTCAAAAGTGTTTGTTTTTGATTCCCTCCACCCCCATTTGCCCTCCCTTCTATCATCTCCCGTTTTTTATCTTGTTCCTCCTTCTTTCCTGTGGGGTAAGATACCCAATTGAATATGTATGGTATTCCCTCTTCAGGTCAAATCTGATGTGGGCAAGATTCACTCATTCCCCCTCACCTGCCTTCTCTTCTCTTCCTACAGAACTGCTTTTTCTTGCCACTTAT
>JAQQSZ010014784.1:0-11431 GCA_028646595.1 Phalanger gymnotis
AGTTCAACTTTAGTAAGTCCCTTATGATTTCTCTTGCTTGTTTACCTTTTCATGCTTCTCTTGATTCTTGTATTTGAAAGTCAAATTTTCTATTCAGCTCTGATCTTTTCACTGAGAAAGCTTGAAAGTCCTCTATTTTGTTGAAAATCCATATTTTGCCTTGGAGCATGATACTCAGTTTTGCTGGGTAGGTGATTTTTGGTTTTAATCCTAGCTCCATTGACCTCCAGAATATCATATTCCAAGCCCTTCGATTCCTTAATATAGAAGCTGCTAGATCTTGTGTTATCCTGATTGTTTTCCCACAATACTCAAATTGTTTCTTTCTGGCTGCTTACAGTATTTTCTCCTTGATCTGTTAGCTCTGGAATTTGGTGACAATATTCCTAGGAGTTTTCTTTTTGTGATCTTTTTGAGGAGGCGATCTGTGGATTCTTTCAATTTCTATTTTGCCCTGTGGTTCTAGAATATCAGGGCAGTTCTCCTTGATAATTTCTTGAAAGATGATATCTAGGCTCTTTTTTTGATCATGGCTTTCAGGTAGTCCAATAATTTTTAAATTATCTCTTCTATTTAAATTACCTCTCCTATTTTCCAGGTCAGTGGTTTTTCCAATGTGATATTTCACATTTTCTTCTACTTTTTCATTCCTTTGGTTCTGTTTGATAATATCTTGATTTTTCATCAAGTCACTAGCTTCCACTTGCTCCAATCTAATTTTGAAGGTAGTATTTTCTTCAGTGGTTTTTTGGACTTCCTTTTCCATTTGGCTAATTCTGCCTTTCAAGGTATTCTCCTCATTGGCTTTTTGGAGCTCTTTTGCCATTTGAGTTAGTCTATTTTTTAAGGTGTTGTTTTCTTCAGTATATTTTTCAGTATTTTTTTTTTTTTGGTCTCCTTTAGCAAGTCATTGACTTGTTTTTCATGGTTTTCTCTCATCCTTCTCATTTCTCTTCCCAATTTTTCCTCTGCTTCTCTAACTTGCTTTTCCAAATCCTTTTTGAGCTCTTCCATGGCCTGAGCCCAGTTCATGTTTTTCTTGGAGGCTTTTGATGTAATCTCTTTGACTTTGTTGACTTCTTTTGGCTGTATATTTTAGTCTTCTTTGTCAACAAATAAAGATTCCAAAGTCTGAATCTGAATCTGAGTCTGTTTTTGCTGCCTGGCCATGTTCCCAGCCAATTTACTCGAACCCTTGAGTTTTTTTATGGGGGTATGAGTGCTTGTAGAGTATAGAAACCTTTGTCCCAAGCTTGAGGGGCTGCGCTGTTGTTTTCAGAGCTACACAGCCAGCTCTGCCACACCAGCGCTACTCCTCCCCCAAGATCCTCCAACCTGGATTGTACTCAGATCTAAGCTGGCTCTGCACTCCTGCTCAGATCTGCCACTTACTTCCTCCCACCAGGTGGTCCTGGGGCTGGAAGCAACTGCAGCTGTAGTTCTGTAGCTGCATCACCTCCGCTGCCTCTGGGGTGATGGCCAAACTGCCAACTCCTTTCACTCTCTCTCCACAGCTTTTCCCACTAACCTTCTCTTTTGTCTTTGGTGTTTGTGGGTTGAGAAGCCTGGTAACTGCCGTGACTCACTGATTCAGGGCACTAGGGCTGGTTCCGCCCGGCTCCCGGTCTGGTTGCTCCATGCGGCTCACGCTGGGGTCTGCTCCACCCCGCTCCTGGCTCCTTGCATGATAGGCCCTACCCCACAAACATCCAGGCTGTCCTGGGCTAGAGCCCTGCTTCCCTCTACTATTTCGTGGGTTCTGCAGTTCTAGAGTTTGTTCAGAGCCATTTTTATAACTGTTTGGAGCGACATGGGTGGGAACTCATGCAAGTCCCTGCTTTCCAGCCACCATCTTGGCTCTGCCCCCTCAGAGTTGTTTTAATTTCTTTTCTCTGATCCATAGCCCTTTAGAGCATTTTTTTCATGTGAGTATTTGTAGTTTTGATATATTCATCTGAAAACTGCCTGTTCATGTCCTTTGGACCTTTGTCAATTGGAGAATGACTTATAGTTTTATAAATTTGTCTCAATTCTCTATATATTTAATATGGCTTTATGAGAGATACTTGGTATAACCGCCCCCCCCAGTTTTCTGCTTTCCTTCCAATTTTGGTTACATTGGTTTCATGTGTGTAAAACTTTTTTTAAATTTAATATAATCAAAATTATCTATTTCACATTTTAAAATTGTCTCTATCTCTTGTTTGGTCCTAAATTCTTCCCCTGTCCATAGATCTGACTGGTAAACTATTCCATGATCCCCTAATTTGTTTATGGTATCACTCTTTGTGTGTAAATCATGTACTCTTTTTTTATCTTATCTTGGTATGCAATGTAAGATGTTTGTCTATACTTAGTTTCTGCCATACTGTTTTCTTGTTTTCTTAGCAGTTTTTGTCAAATAGTGAGTTTTTGTCCCAAACACTTGGATCTTTGGGTTTATCAAACACTAAAGTACTATGATCATTTACTATGATGTATTTTGTACCTAATCTATTCCACTGATACATTACTCTCTTTTTTGCCCCATACCAAATTGTTTTGATGCTCACTACTTTATAATATAATTTGAGATCTGATATGGCCAGGCCACCTTCCTTCACATTTTTTTCATTGATTCCCTTGATATTCTTGACCTTTTGTTATAATTTTTTCTAGCTCTATAAAGTAGATTTTTGATAGTTTGATTGGTATGGCACTGGATAAGTAAATTAATTTAGGTAGAATTGTCATTTTTATTATATTGGCTCAGCCTACCCATGAGCAATTAATATTTCCCCAGATGTTTAGATCTTTTTGTGGAAAGTATTTTGTAATTGTGTTCATATAATTCCCAGATTTCCTTGGCAGGTAGACTTCCAATTATCTTGTATTGTCTACAGTTTTTTTAATGGAATTTCTCTTTCCATCTCTTACTGCTGGACTTTGTTGGTAATATATAGAAATGGTGATGATTTATGTGGGTTTATTTTATATCCTACAACTTTGTTAAAGTTGTTAATTATTTCCACTAGTTTTTTTTACTTGATTCCCTTGTATTCTCTAAGCATATCACCATATCATCAGGAAAGAGTAATAGCTTTGTTTCCTCATTGATGATTCCAATTCTTTCAATTTCTTTTTCTTCTCTTATTGCTATAGCTAACATTTCTAGTGTGATATTGAATAATAGTGGTGATAATAACAAAAATATAAATTACTCACATTAACAAAAGAGGAAATAGAATACTTAATCCCACCTCAGAAAAAGAAATTAAACAAGCCATCAATGGATTCCCTAAGAAAAAATTCTTCAGAGCCAGTTGGACTCACAAATGAACTCTATCAAACATTTAAAGAATAATTAATTCTAATACTATATAAACTATATGGAAAAATGAGTGAAGAAAGAGTTGTACCAAATTCCTTTTATGACACAAATATGGTGTTGATACCTAAACCAGAAAGAGCAACAACAGAGAAAGAACACTAGAGACCAATTTCCCTAGTAAATATTGATGCAAAAATGTTAAATAAAATACTAACAAGGAGATCACAGCAATATATCACAAAGATCATATTCTATGATGAGGTGGGATTTATACTAGGAATGTAGGGTTGATTCAATAGTAGGAAAACTATCAGCATAACTGACCATATTAATAACAAAACCAACAGGAATCATATGATTATCTCAATAGATACAGAAAAAGCCTTTGAAAAAAAATGCAACACCCATTCTTATTAAAAGCACTAGAGAGCGTCAGAATAAATTGAGCTTTCCTAAAAATGATAAGTGGTAGTATTTATCTAAAACTATCAGTAAGCATTACATGTAGCGGAAGTAAGCTAGAAGCTTGCCCAGTAAGATCATGAGGGGAAGAAAAAACACATTCTAATATCAAATGGAATTGCTTTTGAATGTCCAGGTATGAATATCATCTGTACAATTTTCATCAGGGGAGATATGGTCTGGAAATATAATATTATCAGTCTCATATCCTTCCACTGATAGAAATGGATAACTTCTTTAATTTATATTGTTAGAGAGATGCCAAGAAACAATAGGAACTTAAATGACTTTCCTTTGTGACACAATTAGAATTTTCCAGAGGCAGAAACTGAACTCTTAAAACACTGATAATTCACTCTGAACATTGATATAATTAGGCAACTAGGTAATGTGATGAATAGAGCACTGGACCTGGAGTCAGGAAGACCTGAGTTCAAATCTGTCTCCAGATACTAGCTAGCTATATGACTGACCTTGGGTCAGTCACTTAACCTCCATCTGCCTCAGTCTCATCAACTGTAAAATGAGGAATATTACGGCACTTACCTCACATGGTTGTTTTGAGGATCAAATAAGATAATATTTATAAAGCACATAGCATATATAGTAGGTACTATATGAATGCTTATCCTCTTCTCCTTCCCTTAAACTCAGGTTTTCCTAACACCCAGGCCAGGCTTCTATTCGCCACTTCATACTATCTTTATTTATAGCATCACTTAAATGAATCTGTGATCTCATTTAGACTTGCCTCCAAGGATACAGATTTCCATCCATCTGTGTCTTACCATCCTGTGCTTCTCTTACTTGCGTTCTCTCAGAAATTTGTTATAGGCTATATACACCCAATTAAGCTGGAGGCCTTTCTCTTCTCCAGACATTTATAGTTTACTAGTGGAAAACTCCGGCTGTGTGTGTATCATCTCTTACTTTTGCTGTCTGACCAGGCCATCTTCTGTCATGCAATTTTTAGATGGTATTCTTTACTCTTATGGTTCTTTATTATTCTCCACTGCTTATATGTTACAACTTGTTCACATCTGCCACATGCCCCTCCATTATCCTCTGTGAGATACTCATCTTTAGTTATTCGAAGTAGTGGTGTTCTATATCTTTCTGCCACACAGCAACACTGGTAAAATGTTAGTAATGAAAAGAGGGGCCTTTGCTTCTATGGGATGCTTTGGGTCAGTGAGAAAACTTAGCTATTTCAGGAAAACAGTCTAGCTTGCTCTCCTTTTAAACTTGGAGTTTAGCTCATTGTCCATCTGTACTGTCTGCTCCAGATACAAATACTGCTAGACAAATTCAATAGGATGTCTGTTCAAATGCAATGAAACATATTTTTGGACATGGCCAATGTAGGAATTTATTTTGCTTAACTATGCAAATTTGTTAGAAAGGTTTTGCTTTTCTAATTCTTTTTTTTAAGTGTGGTGTTCAAGGAGGACTAGCACCTTTAGCATGAGGGTTTGCTGACCACTTCTCAGGATTGCTCATCTACCTTTGGCACTCAACTGTCGCCTGTGGCCCCAAGAAGCTGTAGCATGCTCAGTAGCCACACTTTGATAAACATCTTGGCCTTATGGGCTAAACCAGGTTGAGGGTAACCCAGGCCTCAAACCCGTTGATGAGTGGATGACTTCCCTCCATGATGGGTGGATGAGAACAATTTGTTCCAATGGCCATGGAGGTAGGTAAGTGGATGTTGTAGAGCACTTAGAGCTTGGTCAGACATTGAACATCCTGGACCATCACCAGACTTGAGCTGTTGGCAGAGAAAGACTCAATCTGAAGGACCTAGGGACAAAGACAAGAGGATCAGTGCTTTGCCTTGTGCATTTAAATTATGAAGATAATGGACACTTTGTTTTATTTGAAGATGATTCAAAGCTGGGAGGAAGAGCTAACACATGGATCACAGTCAGGATTTAAAAAGTTCTCAATAAGCCAGAATGTTCGGCTGAATTGAATAAAATAAGACTTCATATTGATAAATGTGGTCTTACAGTTGATTTTAAAAAGAAATCAATCTCATTAGTATAAAACTGAAGGAAGCATAGATAATTGCATGGAAAAGTCTTGGATCTGCAACTAACTTGTCATTTAATCATTTAATCTATATAAGCTTTTTTTTTAAAAAAAACCAGAAAAATAAGTATGCTATATCTGCCTTATATACTTTGTAGGACAGAGTAGTTCAAATGAGATAATGAATGGGAAATTACTTGTGGAATTTCTAAAGGACTAAGTCAATGTAAAAGAATAGTTATTATTGAATATTAATGATATGCTATAGTCTACCACATGGATATAATTATTCATATTGCTTATCTTCACCTTAAAAGGGAGATAAAATCCATGGTATGCACCTCACAGAGTTATATCTCTAGGGCCTAACATATATTGGGCACATAATAAATGCTTATTGAATTGTTGAATTTAATTGTGAGGATCAAGTGAAGTGATGTTTGTAAAGAGGTTTGCAAACCTAAAAACAATATATTAATTTCATGCATTAATATTGTCAATTATCTTCTTTGGTCTTCAGTTTTCATGATGAAAGTAAGAATTTTCATAATGCTAGAAGTAATTTGGATTCTTCAAAGCAACATTATATGCTATAAAATGAACCAGTAGTTATCTACTTTATAGCCTAATGCTTACCTTAGGTTAAAGATCATGTAGTACATAGCTCATCAAGAAATTGAGCAACTGGATTTTTTGACAAACGTATAGAGCAAACCACACCAAAAGAGGTCTTGCCTTTGAGAAGTAGATGACAATTCTGTTTTTTCCCCTTGAGGATTCAATAGGTTTGTAGTTTGTACACTGTAATGAAGAGATGGTTTACTAGTAACACGTTTAAACATCAAATGTAAGCATTTTGCAAGAAAAATATATTTTCCAATTAAAATCCTTTTCAAAAATACTAAATATTTGCTTCTGCTTTCTATAAGTCTATAAACCATCTGCACCTATGAATGATGCAAGAATGAACAAAAATCCCTCAAAGTGCAGTACTCTGGCATATAGCCAAGTGTATTTAATGTTAAACAGCCTCAAAGAGAAAAGTTACCAAGCTAAAGATATACAGTGATGGTATGTAGAGAATTGGGTGATTTCTTAGAACTTGCTGGTATTTCTCAGTATTTCATCTTTTTATATGGGTGCAAATTTCTGTTAACCACTCTGTGGATAACTAAAAGTTCCTGGAAACCTGTTTATTAGAAACCAGTGTTAATTTAGTTAGAAAGATTTGCATTCTTCTGTGGCTGTTGTGTAGAGGATTCTTCAGAAATTCACGGCTTAAGTTTTGCTCCTCATCTTCCTAAACACCTTATGCTACCGGTGTATGTGTGCTATATAAATTATAAAGTCCTTTATAAACCTTTAAGTGCTTTGTACATGTTTTGTTGTTGTTGCCACTGGATCCAGATTGGCTCTGGAGAAGAAAGTGAGGCTGGTGATTTTGCACAATCCTCCTTCACTTAAATTCAATTCACTTGTTTGTCATGGCATCACCTCCTTGATGTCATGGTGCTCTTTAAGAATGAAGGACAAACAACAAAACAACATAAATTATAACTAAATAAATTAATGACACACAATGTTTAATGAAGATTTTTGGGTCATTGTTTAGTACTCATTTATATGTTAGCATTCCTCTATATTGATTTAATTTGTCCTGTATTTTGCATTTCTTAAAACTGTATTCCTCTCTATCTTTTCTACTTAGAGTACTCTTCCTGCCTTTTCTTTGTATACTAAAAAGGTTTGAGATCCTATGAAGCTCCAGCTTAAGAATACTTTTTGTTTATTTATTAAATGAAAATTTTTTTCAATTATCAAGCATTTTTCTCTTTTCCATCTCTTGTTCCCATCCTAACCCCTCCCCCACAAAAGAGAAAAAAATAAAACTCTTAGAAAAATATATATAGTCAAACAAAACAAATTCTCTGATTAGTCACATCCAAAATATGTCTTATTCTGCATATTAAATCAGTCAATCAGAATTTATTAAATGCCTATGATATGACAGAGACTGGGCTAAGTACAGTGGATACAAGGAAAGACAAAATATGGTCCCTTCTTTCAAGGAACTGACAATCTAAAGGGGGAGACAACATGAAAGTGAATATGTACAAACAAGATGTGTATAGGATAAATTAGAGATAATTGACTAAGTAAAGGCATGAGCATTAAGGGGTTTTTGGAAAGGTCTGTCACCTCTCTTTCAGGAGGTAAGAGTCAGTTTGAGAATATTCAAGCAAGATAGGTTTAGCTACAAGATTGGAAGCTCTTCAGGTCAGGGGCCATGGCAACTAAGTGGTGCAGTGGATAGAATACTGTCCCTGGAATCAGGCAGAGATCAAATTCAGCTTCAGATACTCACTAGCTTTGTGACCCTAGAAAAGTTACTTAACATCTGTTTGCCTCTGTTTCCTCATCTATAAAATGGGGATAATAATAACAGCTATCTTGAAGGATTACTGTGAGGATCAAAAGAAATAATGTTTCTTATGTTCTTACATAGTACTTGGCACATAATAAGTGCTGTATAATTATTAGCTACTCTTCTTCTTTTCTTGCTTTAACCTTTCCCATGACCTGACACACTTATCAACATTACTTGCTAGTCAACTAACCTTGAGCAAGTCATTTGATTTTTCTGAGGCCTAGTTTCTTCATCAGTAAAATTGACATAATAATACCTGAACAGTCTGACATAAAGGGTGTGTGTGTGTGTGTGTGTGTGTGTGTGTGTGTGTGTGTATGTTTTATGTTCAGTTCTGAGTGACGTATATAGACATATGCGTGTGTGTGTGTGTGTGTGTGTGTGTGTGTGTATACACACATATATTTGGTTTTAGAGGGAATAGGGCTTAAGTGACTTACCCAGGGTCACACAGCTAGTAAGTCTCTGAGGCCAGATTTGATCTCAAGTCTTCCTGAGTCCAGGGCCAGTGCTCTATCCACTGTATCATCTAGCTGCCCCTGGGTGCTATATTTTAAGAAGGATATTTAGGAAGGATAGAATATTTCCAAAAGATGGGGACAGTGAAGGGAGTGGAGATATGTAATATATAATAATTAGTTAAAGAAAGAGTGGCATTTATCCTGGAGAAGAGATGGTTTAATATAGAGATGTGATGAGAGTGGGCAATAATATATATCATTCAACAATTCAAGAATTGTTTTACTTGTCTCCAGAGTGCAGAACTAGCAACTACAGGAGAAAGTTCCAAGGAGGACCATTTACACATGATATAATGAGAAATTTCCTTCCAATTGTTGTTGTTCACTCATGTCTGACTATCTATTTGGGGTTTTCTTGGCAAAGATACTGGAGTGGTTTGCCATTTATGAGGAACTGAAGGAAATATGGTTAAGTGACTTGTCCAGGGACACACAGTAAGTGTTTGAGGTCAGATTTGAACTCAGGAACATGAGTCTTCCTGACTCCAGGCCTGGCCACTCTATCCACTGTGCCATCTAGCTGCTCTTTTCCTTCAAATTAGAGCTATCCAAAGGTGCAGTAGACTACCTCAAGAGGTGTAGGGGTGGTGGTGGGGTGGGTGGGCATGAGGGGGGGGGAGGGAAGGTTCTTTTTTATCCAAAGATCTTTTGGTAAAAGTTAGATGACAGCTTGCTGCTGATTTTATCATGTAAGTAGTAGAAAGCATTTCAGGACAGGATTTCTTTGTTACTTGTTCAGGGTCCTTTACTTAGTTATACTGCAATTTTTTCTACATTGTTTTTCTGTTTCATAATAATTAAAAACAATATCACAGCAAAGGAAGTAACTTCTTCTTGGAGACATCTGTGGCAGGGTGGTGGGGGAGGTGAGAACAACCATGTAGTGATAGGAAGTATAAAAGACGTTCTTTAGGTCATACCCCTGACACATTTCTAGCCATGGGAATTTATAGGTAAGACACAAACTTTTTTTTCCTAGCTTGTCAGTTATATTTGTAGAATGGCAAATCCCCAGGCTTTAAATAGATGTGTACATACAAATATAAACAAACTGGAAAAAATGCCTCTTAATTTCATAGAGACAACTATAGGGGTCAGAGGAACTGTATCAAATTGAACAGGCTTATGTTGTAATGGAGATTTGGGAAACAATAACTGAAATTTACATAATTCTTTAGTTTGCAAAGCACTTTACATGCATTTTCTCTTTTGAATCTTACAACATCCTGTGAGGCAGAACTATAGATTTTAATGCTCTCATTTTACAGATGAGGAAATTGAGGTCAAGAAGTGACTTTCCATTGTCATATGGCAAGTATTTTTAAAAAGTATTTTAGGCGAGGTCTCTTTGCCTTCAAGTCCAGCATTCTATCTACTCCACTATGAAAACTCTATTTTAAAATTTGTTTTAACTGGCTATATTTATGTTGAGGAAAAATAAAGTAGAGATATTCTTTCAAACATACTCTTCAATTAATTTCCTTTCATGTTTCAAGACATCGAAATTTAGGACTGGAAGGAACTTTCAGAAATTATTCTATCTAGCCTCTTGCCATAGGCAAGTATCCACTTAAAACTTCCCATATGGATAGTTCCTGATCTTATTTTGTAGTGTGCCCAGGGACAGACAATTCTACAATTTCCTTTGCTAACCTGTTAGTATTTAATTGTTTTCTAAGAAGAAGCATAAGGTAGTGGCAAAATCACTGAACTTGGGGGGCAGAGCCAAGATGGTGGCTGGAAAGCAGGGACTTGCATGAGCTCCCAGCCAGGTCCCTCCAAAAACCTATAAAAATTGCTCTGAACAAATTCTAGAACTGCAGAACCCACAAAATAGTAGAGGGAAGCAGGGATCCAGCCCAGGACAGCCTGGATGGTCGCTGGATGAGGTCTATCCTGCACGGAGCAGAGGAGAGCCGAACTCAGCATGGGTGGCAGCAGGACCAACCAGACCAGGACCCAGGCAGAACAGGCCCTAGCGCCCTGAATCAGTGAGCTGTGGCAGTTTCCAGACTTCTCAACCCGCAAACACCAACAACAACAGAGAAGGTTAGTGGGAAAAGCTGTGAGGGACAGAGTTCGAGGTTTGGCCAGCGCCCAGGGGTAGCGGGGGTGGTGCAGCTACAGAACTACAACGGTAGTTACCTCTGGCCCCAGGCCCACGTGGTAGGAGGAATTAAGTGGCAGATCAGAGCAGGAGTGCACAGCCTGCTTAAGATTTGCGTCAGGTCCAGGTTGGTGGTTCTTGGGGAAGAAGGAGTGCTAGGGTGGCAGAACTGGCTGTATAGAAATAGCTCTGAAATCAATGGCACATCCCCTGAAGCTTGGAACAAAGTACTCTTTGCTCTACAAGCAGTCATACCCCAACGAAAAACTCAAGGGTCAAGTAAGTTGGCTGGGAACATGACCAGGCAGTGAAAATGCCCTCAGATTGAGTCTCAGACTTTGGAATCTTTCTTTGGTGACAAAGAAGACCAAAACATACAGCCAGAAGAAGTCAACAAAGTCAGAGAGCCTACATCAAAAGCCTCCAAGAAAAACATGAACTGGTCTCAGGCCATGGAAGAGCTCAAAAAGGATTTGGAAAAGCAAGTTAGAGAAGTAGAGGAAAAAATGGGAAGAGAAATGAGAGTGATGTGAGAAAACCATGAAAAACAAGTCAATGATTTGCTAAAGGAG